>JAQQSV010000263.1:0-85824 GCA_028646515.1 Pseudochirops corinnae | reverse complement strand
GGTGAAATTATCCAAATAGTTGACTTTCTTCTCAGAACTAGGTTATTCTAACTTTTACTTCACTTTTCTTTTCATGTGGAGATGAAGTAAAAAAAACATATGAGGCATCCCCTGCTTCTGCCCTCCTTCCCACCATCTTGTTGCTCCTGCTGTTCCTGGCAAGCTGTCTGTTAGATGTTCAGCTTAGTATAGGGATCGATGGTTTTTATTTAGATATGGGGATCAGTATTGGAGATGAGCAATGTCTGAGTGCTTTGTGACAGTGGGAAGTGATTGTCTATAAAGGCAGAGAAAGGAGAGGAAAAAGAAAGAGATAAGCAGGGAGGAGAAAGAAGGAAGAATGCAAACAGCAAAGTGAGAGGGAGAAAAAGCGAGAAAGAAGTAGAGAGAAAGGGAAAGAAGGAAGAAAGACAAGAAAGAGGTAGAAAGTAACAGAGGCCATAGATGTCCTCCTCCTGATTTAATTGATACAAAGTATTTGCTATAAGTAAAGGATGCAGATTTTTCAAAGCCTATCTGCTAGGAGGTAATAATGACTGATTGCCTGGGAAACTGGTGCTGCTGGCAATATAAAGGGAATGGGTCCTACCCCAACCCAGAAAGCTGGATCTTTTAAGACATTATTGAACAGCTTTAGCCAGGTTGGTCAATTTGACTCCTATTTCTAGGGCCAAATATGTTTATCCTGTCCCTTCCCAGCATATAATGAGCTGATGCTATGCAGGATGGAAACCACATGTGCATATGTCTCTCCTTTAAAGCCCAATTCAAATGTCATCTTCTCCATGAAGCCTTTCTAAATCTCCCCAAGTCAATGACGACCTTTTCATCCTTGGCTGTCATATAGCACTTTGTACTCTTCTGATGCAAATATAGTGTAATTTGTATGTATCTATGTCTACATGTGTTTATCTTGTTCCTCTGTTATTATTTAGTCATTCAGTCACGTCAGACTCTTGCTAACCCTGTGGACTACAATCCGTTCAAAGTCTGTACAAGATCACTTTCATTTCAAAGTCATGTTTGTTGCTCCCATGACACCATCTGTTCATCTCATTCTCTACTGTCCCATTCTCTTTTTGCCTTCAATCTTTCCCAACATCTAGGTTTATTTTTTTTTCAAATGAGATCTCATTATGTGGCCAAAGTTTTTAAGCTTTACCTTTAGTATTTGACCTTCCAGTGGATAGCCTGAATTAATTTCTTTAAGTATTGATTGATTTTACTTCCTTGCTGTCCAAGGGACTCTCAAAAGTCTTCTCCAGCACCACAATTCAAAACCCTTGATTCTGTAGCACTTAGCTTTCCTTGTAGTCCAACTCTCACAGTCATGCAGTGCTACTGGAAAAGCCAGTTTATGAACCAGTATATGACTACATGGACCTTTGTCAGCAGGGTGATGTCTCTGCTTTTTAGTATGTTATCCAGATTTCCATGTATTTCCTTCCAGTGATCTTTGGGCCCAAGAATATAAAATCTGACAATGCTTCCATTTCTTCTCCCTCTGTTTGCCAGGAAATGATGAGACCAGTTGCTAAGATCTTAGTTCTTTTGTGTTTTAATATTAAGCTTCAAGCCAGCTACTACAATGCCAACTTCATCAAAGCAGGGACTGACTCATCTCCCTTAGTGTCTTGCACCATGTTCTGCTAAGTAGATGTTGAGTAAATCAAATTGAGGCAAAATGTCTAGAACATACAGAGTCTCAGTGATACTGTTGACTGAGGAAGCTCTAAGAGAATGGATTCATGGAACATCTGGTCCCTAGCTGGGGCTGCATTCAAAGAGTCCCAGAATCTTAGAGTTAGGAGGGACCTTAAAAGCTATCTAATTCAATCCATACTTGAATAGGAATTCCTCCTCAACACTGGCAACAAATCATAATCTAGCTTCACCTTGAGTGGGGAGAGTATGTGGGGGACCTACTGTATCCTGAGAAGGCCCCTTCCTCTTTTGGATAGGTCTCATGGTCAGGATGTTTTTCTTTATGTCAAGTCTAAATTTGCCTCTTTATAACTTCCACCAGCTGCTCCAAGTTCTGTCCCTCGTGTCCAAGAAGAACATGGCAATACATTCGGGATGACTGAATGAATATGTTCACCTTGTGGATGAGGATTTTATTGAGGCATGAGGCCCAGAGAAAGCAAGGCTGTTGTTCACCCCATCACTCAAACAACTAAGACAACAACAACTTCTTAAAGTCTTGCTCTGTGCAAGGCTACATGTGGGAAGCTGGGGATATGAAGAAAAATAAATCCCTGTCCTCAAGTAGCTTAAAATCTAGCGGGGGATATGAAACACGTACACAAGTAATTTCATTTTAGAGTACTATTCAGTGCAAAATGGAGGTCAAAAAGGGTGGCATGAGAGTTTGAAGACGGGAGGCACTACTTGTAGCACTAGAAATCAGAGAAGACTTCATGGAGGAGATGATGAGGTGATACCTAAGCTGGACCTTGAAGCAAGAAGATTTTCTTCAGATGTCATGGAAGGGTGGAGGATTGGAGGTTAGTTCCAGAATATGGTCTGTGCAAATGCAAGGAAGTGAGTGACAGCAAGATGGTATGAAATGGCTAGTAATCTAGGTTAGTTGGAGCAGAGAGTGCCTCCACTTTGCTCCAGAACTGAAAGTCCCACCTCTGTCCCCCTGGGCTCTGATTGATGTCTTATTTTGTCGAGTCCTAGGCCAGCCATATCACTTTCCTGCCTTGTGCCCTAGGCCATCCTTCCCCTATGAACTTTGGCACAGGAGAGTGTAATGATATCAATTCTACCATTCTTGGTGAGGACTTATCAATCAACTGCTCTATTTCATTCAACCAACATTCACCCCGACTTCTCTGTCAACATGTTTCCTTTGGGCAATGTGTTGTCTGTCTCTGTGAGAACATAAGCTCCTTGAGGGCAGGGTCTGTTTTGCTTAATTGTATTTTTATCCCCAGTGCTTAGCACAGTGCTTGGCAAATTGAAAGTGCTTGGTAAACACTTTTTATTCATTCATTGAGTTGGAAAAGTAAGCTGCAGCCAGATTAAGGTAGATCTTTAATGACAATCTTAGGAGTTTGTACTTTATTCTGCATGCAATATTGAAAGTTTTTTTTTTTTTACTGAAAGTTTTTTTTTTAAGGAGATGATGGACATGGTCAAACCTTTGCATATGAAAGATTACTCTGGAAGATGTGTGAAAGAGAGATTAGACAGGAGAGAGACTGTAGGTGGAAAGACTAGTTAGGAAGCTTTGCAGTAGGCCATACAGTGGTAATAAGGATGATGGCTAGTGTGAGTTGGAGGAGAAGGATGTTAGAAGAGTAAGATAATTGGAAAGATATTGCACAAGTCAAATGAAGGGAACTTTACAGTTATTTAACTGGGAGTATGTGTGTATGTGTATGGTGGTGGTGGTGGTGGCAGGAGGAGAGGAGGCTCTGCTTGACCAGGGAGACTGAAGGGTCAAAGATGGTTTCAGGAAAGTTTAAAGCCTGTTTGATCTGGAGAATGGTGGGCTTTGAATAGGACTAGGGACTAACAGGAGGACTAGGTTTTGGAGTGAGGAGGATGAGTTCCATTTTGGATATGTTGAGTTTGAGATGGCACATAGGCAATATTCCAAGTGAAAACATACAGCAGATAGTTGAAAATATGAAACTAGAGCTCAGGACCTCGGGTTATTTGATGGGATAGATTTTTTTTTTTCCCGAAAGGAGGGGAAAATGAGAGTCTTAATATAGTCACCGAAGATTATCAGGCAGTGAGGCCAGGCAGCTTTTTGATAAGTGGACACTGGGAGAGGAATAGGTCCCGTCCAGCGAGTGTACTGCCGAGACACCACGGGAAGCTGAAGACATCTGTTCTAACTTTCGAGGCAGGGATGTCTCACCCTAACCCCATCTTTGTGCATTACTCCTACTTTCCATATCTCCTTCCCCCATGCACAGGAAAACAGTATCCGAGGAGGACTGCCTGGTAAAGTCTCCGATAGAAAAACGAGCGCAGCAGCACAGTGCCACACTCAACTCGGGCTCACTGCTGCGTAGCCAGGGAAATCCCAGCAACTGGGACAGAAGATGGATGTTGGGGACACGTGGAAGGGGAGAGAGAGGCCAGGGTGTCTGTCCTACTCACGATCCTGAGCTTTTTTGTTATTTTCCTGCCTTCTGCCAAAGGGAGCAGCAGCTGGTGTTGAGGAGGAGGTGGGGGCGGGCAGAAGGTTGAAGGGAAGCCGGAGTGGGCAGAGATGGGGGGAAGACTCGCACGTGACAGCTGCTCCATACAGGATTCTGGGCTGCGGTAGAGCATTGCCATATGCCCATTCCGGGGCCGTCCCCCTTCTCTTTTCCTCATTCACCTCCTTGCACCCAGGCAGCATTATGCCTGGAAGTCTTGCTCTTTAGAAAGGTAGAAGAGTTACGGCCTTGAAGGTTCAGACTCTCCTCTTTGCCCCTCGAACCTCTACTCCAATACTCTTAATGTCTATCTCTTCCCCCTACTAGCCTTCCCTCCCTCCACCCCCTCCTCATTATTTGACGTGCGCGCGGTTTTGGTGCAATGCGAATTATCTCCAGTCATTCAGTCTGGAGGGGTTTTGACAGCCGGGGAGAGCTGGGAGCCGGCTCAGCCTGGGCTGTGGAGTTAAACGCCCACCTACACCTTCCCCACCATCACTTCCTCCTTCTCCTCCCATTGCTATAACAACGAACTACATACAGCCTGCAAGCCACAAAGTGATATTGATACAAGCCAAACAACCCGAAGCAGCAGCAGCAGCAACCCCAACCAAAGACCGGGGTGGAAGGGAAGGGGAGGAGAAGGGAGCAGTGTGGGTGTGTGCGCGTGTGTGCCTATCTGTCACTCAGTCCCTGCCCGGCCCTTCGCCTCCCTCGCATAGCACACGCACTGTGCGTGCCCACCCTCTCCGCCTCCTGGGTGCCAACTTACAGGGCAGTTAAGCGGGCGGACACTCGCTGCTCCTCCTTCTCTTTTCCCTGTGACTGAGAATAGAAACTCTATCTCTTTTCAGCCGGTGTTTTCCCCCACAAAATAAAATCTTCCTACAGAACATCCCTTTTGTAGGATCCCCCACCCAAGGCTTTGCAGAAGAAATGAAATAGAACAGGGTTTCCCCCTCGTGTCCCTGAGCCCTTTATTCCCCATCTCCACTCTAAGGAGTATTGAAGTAACCGGGACAGGAAGCTCCGAGCCCCTCCTGGCCCGGGGAGACCTCGGTGGGGGGAATTCCCTCCCTCTAGTTAGGACTATTGTAATTGGTGGGTTTTTTGTTGGGGGGAGAGAAAAGGGCAGGGCAGGGAGTCTGAACCCAAGCGCTGCAGAGTAAAGACATCCCCGAAGGCAGCAAACCAGGGAGAGCGAGGGAGGGGAGAGTGGGAAGAAGGAGGGAGGGAACCAGCGAGTGAGCGAGGGAGGGAGAGAGGGAGGAGAAAAAGGAGGCAAGAAAAGTAGCTGAAAGTGGGGTCTGCAGCAGGCGGTAAGGGAGCCGTTTGAGCAGCGGCAGCGGAGACAGCGGCGGCGGCAGCGGCGGCAGGAAGTCTGTGCCAGAGAAGAGCAGAAATAAGAGACCGAGGCAGAGAGAGTGAAAGAGGAAACTGCAGAAGAGGAAGCACCGCTGCAGTTGAAAGTCTCTTTCTGGTTCCCTCTCTGAGCATCTCCCTCGCACGCACGCACGCCGGCAGCAGCAGCAGCGGGAGCAGCAGCAGGAGCGGCGGCCGGTGGTGGTGGTGGTGGTGGTGGAGGGCTAGTCTGCTCTCCATCCATTCAGGACCTGCACATTTCACCTCCAGGCTCGCTCTTCTCGAGCCCCTCGCCTCTCCTCCCTCTTCCTTTCCATAGTCCTACGCACTCCCTCCTCCAGCCCAGCCGCACCACCCCCACTCTCCCCCCTCAGTCGTCCCTCCACCTCCCCCAGACACTCGGCTGCCATGGCCCGGGAGAACGGGGAGAGCAGCTCCTCTTGGAAAAAACAAGCCGAGGACATCAAGAAGATATTCGAGTTCAAGGAGACCCTGGGAACGTAAGTAGGGGTTGGAAGGAGAGGAAAGGGTGGAGGCGGTGGCCGTGGTCGTGGCTGTGGGTGCTGTGGCGGCTCCCGCTGCTACTGCACCGAACCGGGATCGCAGTGTCCTCATTGTCCCACTCGAGGCTCTGCAGATTCTCCCTCCAACACCCAGACGTGTGTGGCCGTGCTCCGGGAGCCAGGCATACGTTCCCACCCAAGGCGGTGGTGTGAGCTCGTGGCTTTCAGAGAATAGCTCACCCCGGAGGTTGGTTCCCCCCCTTCCCCCTCCTAATTTCTATCCATCTCTGTGCCCAGGTCTGAATATGGTGACTATTTACATTATGCATCTGTTGAGTATTTACATTGTGTGTTTGTACCTGTATCAATGGATATGTTGCCCAAAACACATCGAGTTCAAGAGTGATAGGATTTTGCAATGCCGATCCTTTAGATATACATGTATATAGTATATGTTTACATGCACATGACATAATTGACAAACACAACAGCTAGCTATTTATACAGCAAGTGCTGGGCGTGTTTGGATAGACCCATGTTTATATCATCAGATAATTCTACTGTGTTCAGGGTCACATGTGGGTAGGTCTTTGCTCCTGTGTGTATGTATGTATATGATAGTATGCAGAGACACTTGTTTATTTCAGCAGCTCCTAGCAGTGTCTGTCAGTTCAGTTTGACTTGCCTGCTCTATCCTAAAGCTGACGGACACAGTTAAAGAAGAGCAGAAATAATTAGAAGACACTGGATGATTTTTTTCAGCATTTTATTTAGTTTCATGGTTGTTAGTGCATCTTTTACCTCTTAGCTCATTTTTTTTGGGGGGGATGTAGTTTAGGGAATCAGATTAGTTAAGAGAGCTAATAGCAAAGGGGAACTACACAAAGTGCAAACGGGCTCATATGAACAAAAGTTATCTCCTTCCCCCTTAAATTTCTACATGCATGTGTGTGTGTGTGTGTATATATATATATATACATATATATACATATATGTGTGTGAGTGTACCTGTGTACAGCATGAATCTTGGTTGTTGTAGAAGTGTGTATAGCTGTTAAGGGGGGAAAGAAAAGGGGGAGTATGGAGCTGTCATGTTTGATCAGTCAGCTTGTTCTTTCCTGCCCTGTTCTCTTGGCAGTGCCAGATTTTGAATATGGCATGCCTGAGGTGTAGCCAGTGTCTACTGCAGCTACATAGATTTCTTCTTATTAGTAAGGGGACAGACTACAGTGAAGTTGTGAGATATGTACATTTCAAGTACTTGGGATTCTAATTGCAGCCAATGCTTTGAGAACTAAGAGTTGAATCTTCCTCATGCTTCAGGGAAGGCTCTCATAGGCATGTGCCAATGAAGTGTGTGATGTGGTAGAAAGAGCAGGCTTTGACCTGGGTTTGAGCCCTCCCTCTCTTTACCACTTACTGGTGGTGTGATTTTAAATGAGTTATGTTAACCATAACAAATCTTAGTTTCTTTTCCTTTAAAGTGGGGATAATAGTTGTCCTATCCATTTTAAAGTGCTGGAAAAATCATATTAGATCAGAAAGTCTTAATGCAATTTTAAGCTCTTAAAGCTTGAAACTGCATTAAGACTTCTGGAACAAGTATTTTTTTCCCCTGTAAAGCATTTCTTAAACAGCATTGACTATATAAATGCAAGACATGGTAACAATAATAATAGCAGTTATTATTATTATTGTCATCATTAGGCAAGGACATATTTCTGCTTTTAGGTCTACCTAAAAATAAAAGAACTTGGGCTTTGATTAAGAGAGGAAACTTTTGCTCTGAAGACATGAATATGATCAGTTTGATTAAAAAACTTTTGAAAATACTTTTGAAGTTTATTCAGGTGCTCCTGTTCTCTCAGCTGCTCAAGTTACTGGGTAATAAAAAGCTTGCCATTGCCTGTCATCCTAGGTATATGATTCTTGGGCTTCAAGAGGATGGATTTGGAAAGGGGGACATTATGGAAGGTCCATTCATTAAAATGGCATGTTTGCTCTTCCCAGTATGATTTGTTTCCCAGTTCACTCCTGAAAACCGTCATTTCTGTAGTTGGCTCTAATTTTCCCAGATAGGTTAATGTCATTTCACTTAACTGACTTTTGTTCTGTAGGTAAACATAGTATCTGCAGTGGCTAAAAGCTGCTGAAGATCAACCCAGGTGTTTCATTGCTTCATGGAATGACTTCCTCTGCTGCTGCTGCTGCTGTAAATCGGTTGCTTGTGGTTCAGTCTTTATAATGGACTTAAGTTCATATACAGGAGCTAAAGAAAGCCAGAGAGCCCTGTATGAGCAACCTCTAGGACCCATTACATTTTGAGGAAGCTCTGTGCACAGATCCCATTGTAGACAAAGAATTGAATTTTTTAGAAAAAAAAAAATAGAAAGACTTTGAGAGTATTGTGGTGTAGGGAATAGGAAGTTTTGATTAGGAGTCAAGAAGACTTGTATTCAAGTCTTACCTCAGACACTTTCTGCCTAGGAAACCCTAGGCAAGTAACTTGGCCTCTTTGTCTCATCTTCCTCTGTAAGGACTTGGACTCAGTGGCCCCTTTAAAGTTCCTTTCAGCTCTCACTCAGGCTATGAGCCTATAATCCTTTGGGAAGAACATTTCTGTCAAGTTCCCCTAGAGGGCTGGCATGCTGACATGGGTTTCAGTTCCTTCAGTTCTACTTCCATGGTATATCTGAAAGATGATAAGCACAATTAAAGAACAGAAATCAATTAATGCCAATAATCTAGAAAATCTTGGACTTTCTGGAAGTGAGTATTTACATTGTGTGTTTGTACCTGTATCAATGGATATGTTGCCCAAAACACATCGATTTCAAGAGTGATAGGATTTTGCAATGCCGATCCTCTAGATATACATGTGTATAGTATATGTTTACATGCACATGACATAATTGACAAACACAACAGCTAGCTATTTATACAGCAAGTGCTGGGCGTGTTTGGATAGACCCATGTTTATATCATCAGATAGTTCTGAATACATTATTTCCTTCTGCAACAAGCTGAAGTGACCTTGGCCAGCACCTCAATATGGAAGCTGTATCCGGTCCATTCATGGCTGATTTTGAGCCGGGGCCCTCTTCCATTTGTAGTGAAATCTGGCTAAGTGAAGTCTAGAAACTAGCAACAGGATTGGAACACATTTTTCTTGTACCTTGTAGTTTCTTTTTCCTTTTCTTTCTTTCTCTTTTTTTTTCCCTTTCTTTCCTTCCTTCCTTTCACAATATTTCTGGGAGAGTTGAATGGCCATCATTCCTTTTGTCCCTCCTACATTTTTATGGAAATGCACAGGTTAATGTGAAGGCAACTGCCTGACCTAAGTAGTCCTAAGAAAAGGTACAAACTCGTCATTCTAAACTTTTGTAATCGGCTGTGTAGCTGACTGAGCCAACTCATCTCCTTTGTGAAGCTGAGCATTGAGTGGCAGAGGCAAAGGGGAGAGCTATTAAATCTGTTTAGTTAAAGTGAGGTGCATTTTTAGGGGGGTAAGGGGATGGAGTTTGGTGGTGTGAGATATATGTCACATAGGGTTGTAACTGAAGGAAGAAAAAGAAACTAAGATAAAGGTAGTCTAGCAGAAAGGGCTTAGTGCCCATGTGGATCCTGGAATTTGTTGATGATGTACCAGTGAGTCAGTACTTAGGCCGAATGTTTCCAATCCTTTCATGTTTCAGTCTGGCCTCCTTTAAAATGAAGATCATAACACTTAGCCACCTCAGGGAATAAGGTGGTGATATCTGACTGATATTTATTTATTAGCAAGATGTTGCTAGAGTTCTTGCACAATATGAAGGCATATCAATATAAATTTAACAATAAACCAGGAGTAGCATTAATTTCGACGTACGTATTTGCCATATCTATCGTCCAATCGATTACAGAGAGGTATCTTAACAGCTTCTGAAAGAAGAACATTTAGAATCTATTATTTGGAGGCATACATGTATGAAACGAAAACACTGGTAGTTTGCCTAGTAAGAACTCCTTACTCATTAAAATCAGTACCATTATGCCAGTCTATAAAATTAATTCCAGTCTAAAACATGCACAAGGCTAGAGAAGAAGACACCAATAATGAGCATATCCCAGATAGTGTTTTTCTGGAATTTAATATGTATTTTCAGTTAGAAAGGGATGATTCCTAGAAATAGCTTTACTTTTTTGCATTGCTTTTTTGTTATATACTCAAAAACAAATTAAGGAGACATAGTAATGAATATTTGGTTGGCTAGGCAATATACTGGGTGTAATAGGAAGTATAGTACCCAGGTCTAGAGAAACCGTGTTCTTGTCTTGGCTCTGCAATGACTGCGTGACCACAGGTTAATCACATACCTATCTTCTTTGGCCTTAGATTGCTCACCAATAAAATGAGTTTGGATTTGCGGATCTCCAAGGACTTTTTCATATAGATATAGATACACACACATATATGAATTCTTTTGCAGTGAATGCAGCGTGCCTTGACAATTTCTTTAATAGCCAGTTACAGCATGAAATTGGCTCAGACTGGTCAGTTTTCTTTTGTTAATATGTTTATGTGTCCTGCTAATGGCAGCCTGAAACTGACTATAAGACAATGGATACTCATCCTTCTTAATGTCATTGGTACTAGTGATGCTATGCATAAGAAAACTAGAAATAAAAATTTTAGCATGGTAAGAGTTGTCTTACCTGACTGATATTATGTTGACGTAACTCATTATTAAAAAAATTCTGAATATATTCACTCTTTGAGGTCATATGTGATCAGTTCATATGTAAAACAAGTTAGGGAACTGCCCGAACCTGATTGGAGGGTGGAGTGGGGAATTGGGGAGGGAGGGGAGGAAATACAAAGGAAATTAAAGTGTTTGGCAGATCTGACTGTCTCCCTCAATAGTTATTTACCCTGGAACCATTCAGCATTTTAAGGTCATTGAGAGTCATTTGAAGTGTTATTTCAAGAAGAAAAAGGGTGTTGGGAGAGGTAGGGAAAGCCCTGGATTGTCATCAAAGGGAATTGCTTTCACAATCTCTGTTGTAGCACTTTCATTTTTTCATTTTCTGTGTTTTTTTTGAGACATGATATGAATTTAACCATTCAATACAATTAAACAAGTGTTTACTGGATGCCTGTTATTCCCAGTCATTATCTGATGGGTTTGCACACACCTTAGTTATTTATGGACCTTTTAATTTTGAAGATATATCATTGTAAAACTATTGAAAGGAATTTCTCTTTGAAGTACCCATTATCGGTAATTCCTTCTTTCCTCAGCTGGACTCTCCTGGTCTTTCATAGTGTTTCAAATGAGATAATGTATATAAAGTGCTTTGCCAACCTTAAAACACTATATAAATGTTAGCTATTATTACAAATGATTATTATTTACTCTGGGCAGAATAGCCTTTTTCATTCTCTGGTGCCTAGAGATCCTGCACAGTTTATTTGGACAAAGGTGTTTTTAAAGTGTACTCTTTTCTGTGACTTAGGATAAATCATTGTATTCTGGGTGCATCCCACAAAGGACTGAAAAGTTAGCTGTAGGAAGGATTGTTTTGCTCCCAGTGAAAATGCCTTCTCTTGCCTGCAGGGGTAAGTGTGGGGGAGCTGTGTCACTTGTCACACTAGTATACAACACTTTGAACTGATTTGGGAATTGAATCCCCAGAGGTTAAGAGGAAACAACACAAATATAAAGTATGGCTACTTTGTGTGTGTGTGTGTGTGTGCTAGTGTGTTCGAAATGAATATGTAAAAAAAAAAAACACAACCCAAACTTCCTACTGAAGAAAAGGAACAGCCAAAAACAGACCCTGGCAATATGTAGCCTTCTTTGCCAGTGACTAAAGTGAGCTGTTCTCTTGAAGAAGAATTTGTACATTTAGATCTGGCACCGTAATCACCACACTGAACATGTTTGCATTTCCGTGGGTGGCTACTTCTCTAAGGTCAGGGAGGATTTTAAGGGTTAATTTGGTGAGATTTTTCTTTGCCTAGGTCCGCAAAGCCTCTTAATCTCTCCTTTCCCTAAACAAATCTTCTTAAATCCCCATCAATCTTTCTCCTCCTCCTCCTTCTCTGTGGAAGATTAGTCTCATTTTAGAGGTAGTAAATGTATCCTTATTGGTCAATTTTTGCAGCCTATGGCAGTCAAAACTGCTCACAGAGCATAGCAAAGACCTGTGAAAGCTGGGAGTTCTTGTCTTCCCCTTATTTAGATTTAGAAAATCCATCTCCAACTCTGTAAGTGAAGACAGACTGTCTTGTGGAAGGCAAGGGCACTGAAGTCTTGTGTGTAGAATCTGTGGATCTACTTTTCTCCTGATTCCAGACACACAATTTGATGTCTACAGGGTGGCTAAAACACAAAAGACGTCTGGACCCAGGAATAAATACCAACATGACACATGACACCCTGACTCCAGATAATGTACTAGTATGTTCTTTTCATATTCTGATGATCTAGGGCAGGAGTGGGGAACTTGTGACCTCGAGTCCACATGTGGGCCCTCTTGGCCCTCAAGTATGGCCGTTTGACTGAGCCCAAGTTTTGTAGAACAGATCCTTTCATTGTTCTGTGAACTTCAAATTCAGTCAAAGGGCTGTACTTGAGGACCTAGAGGGCCACATGTGGCCTTGAGGTTACAGCTTCCTCACCCCTGATCTAGGGCAGTGCTGCCCAACTCAAATAGAAACAGGCATCTGAAAGGTTCCCTTTATTCATGTTGTCTTAGATAGCCACATAGCAACATTATCTATCTTCCGTTGCATTTTTATTTATTTTGTTAAATATTTCCCAATTACATTTTTAGCTGATTCTGGCCATACTCAGAGTATTGTGGGTTAGTGCCTTTGACGCTTCTGATGTAGGGCATGAGACTCTCTCCATCCCCCCTCACCTTTTAATGTTGTTGTTCTTGTGATTGTGATTTTTAATATTTACACACTGATTATCCAGTTTGCATATTAATCAGGCTCTACTAAAGATAACCAAAAGCCAAACTAAGTGTTGTGGTACAGTAGGAAGAATTATGACTAAGAAAGAAGTCAGAGCATGTGGGTTCAGATCCTCCCTTTAATGGCCACCTGTGTGACCTTGGTAAAGTGTCTTACCTTCACTGGGCTTTGGTTTTCTTATATGTAAAATGAGGATTTTAGATTAGGTGACTGCTTTACCTATGACTTAAAAATGAAAATCACAGGCCACATTCATTTATGTTCCAGTGGGCCAAATGATCTTTAGTAGTCGGTTACCATTTTGACTACTTTCCTGGTATCCCAACTGATTGGAGAAGATGTTAGAATCTTTCCCATCTATTCAGACAACAAAGAACCACACCTAATAGTAAATGTGCAAAGTGCTACATAAATGTCAGTTATTGGTATTATTTATTTTTATTCTATAGGACAGCTAGAGTGGTACAGTGGATAGAGGCCTGGAGTTAGGAAGACCTGAGCTCAGATCTGGCCTCAAACATTTACTAGCTGTGTGACTCTGGGCAAGTCCTTTAACCCTGCTTGCCTCAGTTTCCTCATCTGTAAAATGAAAGAAAAGGCAAAGCACTTTAGTATCTTTGCCAAGAAAATCCCAAATGGGGTCACATGGAATCAGACACAACCGAACAGCAAGAACAACATTTTTATCTTGGCTACAAATGATTAGTAGCAGGTAGGAACAGAAGTGAGGAGACAGATTAGCACATATTAGAAGTGGATTTGGAAGGGCTTAGGGTGGTTCACTGAAGTTGGACGGGGCATACTTTTCCTTGAAAGCAAAATCAGGCTTCTGAAAGCAGAAACATTCTTTGGTCAGTTAAGGACACATGATGATTGTCAGTACATATGGGCCATTCAGCAGAACACTAGTATTGGAGTCGTTTACCACACTATGTGTGACCATGTGCTCCATTTAAGTTGCCTAACATTAACAAAAGAAAACACAGCCTGGACCTTCCCAAAGGCCTGATTCTGTTTCCAACTGGCCTGTTTTGTCTGCCCTTACAGGCTTGTGCCCTCACCTTCCTTATCTCATCGATTTTGTCTCTCTGTACCTACACTGACTTCCAAGGCGGTTTTTCTCTTTGTCTATCTACAAGAGCTTGTACAAGACTGTTTTCTTTTTTTAAAAAATGACTTTTATTTCAAACTGAATAGCCATAATAAAAAACAAATATTCAGATAAATGAAGGCATTTACAAAACTATACACTCCAAACTATTTATATGTATATAAACTTTAACAAAACAATGAGTAACTTCTCTTTTGTCTCCTCCTGATGACTTTTTCTTCTGTACATTGAGTTGATTGCTGTTTTAAAAATACAGTTTAAGTGGATATTTATTTTTCAACCTGTCTCCACTCTGCCACTTTCTGTGCTTTTCAGTATGTCTTTGTTGTCTTCATATTTTTAATTTCTTATGGCACAATAATATTCCATTACATTGATCTATTAATTCATCCAACCATTCCCCAATTATTGGACCTGTATGTTTTTTCATTTTGATATTATTAATAAATCTGTTATGAATATTTCCTTTTTAATAACATATGAGGAGATAGTGCCAGTTTGGAGTAACATTGGATCAGAGTTTTGTAAATGATCTTTCCTAACCGTAATTAAAAATAATACAGGATCATTGATTTTACAAATGGAAGATGTCTTAAAGGCCATAATCCAATCAGTAGTTTTTACAGATGAAGAAACTGAGGTACAGAGAGATTTAAGTGACTTGACCAAGGTCATACCAGTAGCCAGGATTTGACGCCAATACCTCCAAATTCAAATTTAGCACCTAAACCCCTCAATCACTCTGCCTCCTTTGGTGCCACTATAACTCCATTTCTCAAGTTAAACACTTTCCCCACCTCTTTTTAATCTTCCTTTAATGTTTTTTCTTCTTCCTTCATGGCCCATCATGTTTTAAAAAGTTACTTGACTCATTTTGTAATGGCTTCATATCACAATGTTTTGTGATTTATGCTAAAATAGGCCATATCCATTTGTATGCTAGCATACATTACAATAACAATATGTCATAGGAACAGGTGGAATTATTTGTGTTTCATATTTTTATAGCTTTTCAAATATCCCAAATGATTTATTAGTTTTACATAATATTGTGAGGGAAGTATACTAAATGCTAGGCTCATTATGGATTTATACAGTTTGTGAATTAGCCATCCTTGGCCTATATTTCTCCTCCATGTCCTTTTAAGATAATAAATTGCTGTTATTTTATTTCAGTGTTCATTAGCATTTTTGTCAGAAGGTAAACAGGGGGAAAAAGTCATTCAAATATGGAATCAGTCATATTTTCTTCTGGGTTGGAAAGGCTAGCTCTGTTTCCCTTGACCAAAAACAATATAGAGTTTGCTATGCAAGGAGGTACACGTTCTGTGAAGAGATCGCCAAATCTAGGCTGACAGATAAAATTGCAGCAAACTAATATTTATTAAGTACCTATTCTGTGCTGAGCATCGTGCTTCATACTGGGGAGATATGTTCAAAAGGGAGACTATCCTTGAGCTCATGGATCTTATATTTTACTAGAATGGAATGTATGGCATTGTGTTTAGATACACAAAACCCTACTTAACCCTTAGCTTTTTTCCTTTCTGTGTTTATAAAGCCCCCGCCTTGGAAATTCAGAGACGTTATGAATTCAGAAATGGAGGAAGGAAAGAAATAGCGAGAAACCTAAACAGATGAGAGATGACCCAAGAACCTATCTATAATGGCTCTACTTCTTCTCTCCCCTACATTAAAAAAATTTAGCTTCATTATTTGTTACTTAAAATGCCACCAATTAGCGGATTCATTTTTGTTAGCAAGTATCTTTTAAAAAGTCAAATAGCTCTGGGAGGTTTATATAACTCTCAGTCCGTCACATATTAGTGTGAATTAGTTTAATTTGATTGCTTCTGAATTTGATTACCCTCAACTGTTACCTGAGGTCAGCCATACTGAAGGGGAGTTTTGATTGGAGTGAGGAGAAGTGGATAATTTTAGAACATGGATTATTCTGTTGAATACAAATAGGTAATGGCTCACAAGAATGAGTGACATAGAGCTGCAAAAGGACACTGAGTGCCCAATTACATGGCGCCAAGGCAAAAATAATTATGATTGACATTGATATTGCACATTAAGACTTACAGAGTTTTTACCTACATTATCTCATTTGACCCACACAATAATCCTGTGAGGCAGGTTCTACCAGTGTTATTGTCCTCCATTTATATATGAAGAATTGGAACTGGAGACTTAGGAAGGTTGTGATTTTCCTAAGTTGCACAGCTAGTAAGCACCAGGATGCCGAAGTAAAATTTCATCTATTTAAAAATTTTGCCTTTGGCTGGCACTGTATTCAAGAAAGGCAAGGAAATGTTTTTTTTTTTTTTCCTTTTCCTGAGTGTTTTGTCTGTTCTTTGTTCTCCGTCATTCATCACTGAAAGTCTCCTTGCTTTTGGGATGCCGAGCTAAGGCTAGTACTATTAATGATATCATTTAGCCATATGATAGGCTGAGTGGCCACATTATGGGCTAACCCGAAAACAAAACCATTATTATAACATTGTTTTTAGGAGAAAATGTTTCCTAGGTTCTAAACAACTAACTTAAAAATAAATGAATTTTTTGGAATGCAACCCCATTCCTAAAATGGGTTCTGTGTGTACTTTGCAATAATGTGCAATTCGGATTACTTTTGCTTAGAACAGCATAATTATCTGATGAGACAATTTACCATCATGGTTAGGACAAATGATTTGTCTCTTTTAGCCCCTTCAATTCCATCGGCTTCAGGAGGATGAGGAGGTTCCTTATGTAATGGCTTTAATGAACCAGATGGTAGGGAAAGAATATTGATTAGTCTTGTAAAAATAGATTACTATTTTTAAGGAGGTATCAGGGATTATAGTCTTTAAAAATTTGGTGTTTTCATAAATTTACATGACTTTTGGGATATTTAGGTGGAGTTAGGAGGACCTGAGTTCAAATATGGCCTCAGACACTTGATACTTATTAGCTGTGTGACCTTGAGCAAGTGACTTAGATTCCCCCCCCATTGACTTGTGGGGGGCCCATCTCCCCATGGTCAGGTGGGTACATGATCTGTCAGTAATGAAATCACAAAATTAGACCTAGCTTACACAATCACATTCACACGCATTTCCATGTCAAGTTTGTGATCAATTTTATCTGGCTTTATTCAGGTTTCATGTTGCTGTATATTCACACTTTGCTGTTAAAAATTAGGGGCACTGACATGTGGATTTCCTCCAGAACAATTGGGTAGGTTCCATTTAAGTAATATGTCTTTTGGCCAAGGGAATTTCTTGATAAAATTATGCTGATTTGTTTGATCAATCTTAGGCAGTCCAGCCAAGAGTGACTTTGGCTGTGGAGATTTTTTTTTCAGATTTATTAGTAGAGGTCTCCAATTTATCTTCAGGAGGATTATGAGTAAGCTGTATTTGGGCCTACCAAGAGGGCAAGGACTTGCGAATTTTGGGAAGGGAACATGATGACTAGGCACTTTGCTTGGGATTCTTAAATTCTGTGGTCTGCTGATGGCTTAGAACTGGAATGTGCTCATGAGAAGGAGCAAGAAGGACCAAGAGCCATTGTGAGTGGTTTCTGAGAGGAGCCATCAGAACTGCTGAAAGTTGGGACAGGGTAGCAGAGAGATGACTTGGGTCAGGGAACAAACTTGTTGAGTGTAAAGATGGGCTGGATTACATCTGCATTGGTGACTACGCTGATGGGGAAGGAGGAAAAAGTCACACTTTCTCCTTGTCCTTTTCCTTCTCCAATATATATGCTATTTATTTCCTGTTTCCATTCCCTCCTAAGCTATTTGAGAGGCAGTCAAGGTTTAGAAATTCTATTCTTTTTCCAAGTGTTTACTTTTTGTCTTAAATTGTTACTCTGTGATAAAGTTTGTTGGTCAAAACTCAGGTTGTTGGAGTGTTGGTTAATTCAAATTGACAATAAGGGGAATAGGAAGAATCCCTCTTTCAGAGATGAAAGACATCTTGTCCAATAAGCCTGGATTAGGAACTGGAGATTCAGAGTCCAAGAGAGGAATGTTTTTATCTTCCATGATGCTATAGACTGCACTAGTCCCAACTATATAAGGCTAGAACCCTTGGTCTTTTTTTTTTTTTTCCTTTTTATAAATAGACAGTGAACCCGAAATAGTGACTGTAGGGAAAAGAGGAGTCACCATCTCCAGTGAAGTGTCTGAATTTCCCAAGTACACTTCAGAAGCATAACCTGTGGAGAGGAGGTGGAAGCAATGACACCTGTCACCCAGCTAGAGGGTATCTGTGGTGCCTGAAAACGTAGATGTTCTACCAGCATCCAAATGAGCTCCCTCTGGAGGCTGGATGAGCAGTAGCTCTTTTACAGTATGATCATTGTTGCTCTCTAGGCTATCACCATCACCATCATCATCATCTTCAGCAGCAGCAGCAGCATTGGGAGTGGGGGCAGTTATATTCATCACAGCTCTAGTGTAAGGACTTTGCCAAGTCCTTTTCAGGGCTGCCCATCCACCTTTGTTGTCTACCGGTCATACAACTCTCACCTGTGGCTCCCAGAAGCTATAGCATGTTCAGCAGCCACATCCCGGTAAGACCATCTTGGCAGATGGGCTATGAGGATAACTTACAGGCCTTAAACCAGTCAGTCAGGTGGGAGGGTGTCTATCCCAAGCAAGTGAAGACTCCCCACAGAACAGGCAGATGAGAACAATTTGTTCCAATGACCAGGAATGCAGCTGAAGTAGATACTATGGAGGGCTTAGAGCTTGCTCAGACATTGAAGACGCCAAGGTCATCCACTGCATCCCAGGCCATTGCTAGGTCATCTTGAATTTTGACCTGCCACTGGACTTCAATGACTCTGCAAGAGAGAATGAGGCTGGTGACTTTGTGTAGCTCTGCCTCACTTAAATCCAATTCATGCTTGAGACAAGACATAACCCTGTGATGTCATTGGTCCTCTTCAAAAATGAAAGATGGACAACAACATTCATCCTTATAAAATATCAGGATTGAGCTAGGTGCTGAAAAGAACTTTACATGAGTTATAGCTCCTGTTAAGTGTTACTTAAATGAGACAGACAGGGAAAGGAGATAAAATAGAGAAGTGTGTGTGTATGTGGGGGCGGGGAATGTACGTTTTAAATGAACCCCAGGCTTTATCAATGGAGCGAGCTCTTGGTGGAGTACTTCTACCAATACACATTAGCGTAACTTAGCATATTCATTTCTTATTGGTAGATTTGTTTTTAACATATATTTTATTAATGTCTTTTGCTCTTGTACCAATCACTTACATGGTCCCCTCCCACCATCATTTGTACTTTCTGCTGCAACAAGGAAAACTAGTCAAACAAAATCAATCAATCTGATACAGTGACTGTGTCTAATAACACAGTTAGATATTAAGCACCTGTAGTCCCCTGTCTCTCTAATGAGATGAATGAAACCTCTAAACGATCTAATGAAACCTCTCTGTTTCAACATTTCAGCATCTGTTCTCTGGAACCAAGAGTGGTCATTGCAGTTAATCAGAGTTCCATTGCCTTTTAGATTTGTTTCCATTTGCATTATTGAAGTCATTGGCTATACTGTTCTCTTGGTTCTGATTTCTCCCCCTCTGCATCAGCTCATGTAGACCCGGTATCTCTGAATGTCTACTTTTATCATTTACTGTGTATATTCATTATGTTTCTGTACCACGAGTTGTTCAGTCATTTCCCCGTCAGTGGTCACCAACTTTGTTTCTAGTCATCTGATATCACATGAAGTACTGTTCTGAATATTTTAGTATATATGAGGCCTTTCTGTCTTCACTGTCCTTGGAGGTACATGCCCAGTAGAAAGATTATGTGGTCAAGTGGAATAAACATATAATGACTTTTCTGGCATGATACCAAAATGTTTTCCAGAAGACTTGGACCAATTCATAGTTCCACTATTCCTTGGTAGATTTGTCTGGGCATAAGTGACAAGGAAAGCATTTGAAAATGACTAGGAGAAATGTGGCCCAAAATATGAGAGCATGGGAGTCTGAAATATTCAGCAGTACCAAATGTATTTTAGTAATTTTTGCTTCAAGTATTATATAAAAAGATACTCTTCTGTTGCAAAAACAATTCCTTTTCATCCTAAGTTATTAATTTATTTTCAAAACATAAAGCCATTAGCTTTCCCCTTTTTTGTGACTTAGCTTTGCCCTGAGTCATCTCATTCCAGACATCTCCCATTCTGGTAGCTTTACGAGTGCCTTACGGTTTGTGATATTGTTAGTGTGATTGCCAGCGATGGGATTCTGACAAGCAACTGCACAACAATAACCATTACGAAGGAACCCAAGCTTATTAACAGTTGGAATAATCCTCATAACTAGAAAATAAATTACGCGTTAGTCGTTTTCCTGTTTCAGACATTATTTCTTCCACATTTCTTTTTCCCTTCTGTAATTTCCCTGATAAGTCTCCCAAAATGAACAACAGATACTAGAGGGAAGGGGAAGACATTTTGTGTAAGATGAAAATTAGGAGTGCCATGAAGTCATTCCGCTTTTCTGTTTCTCGTTACCTCTTTCTTTTGTCATTCCACACTTCATATACCACTGTGACCTACACAGGTGAGAGGTGACCTCAGCAAGACCAAGACTTTGGGAGATTCTTGTAAATTTATGTTGTGTTTTTTTTTCCTATGTATGTGACTATCCACTTGGTTGTCCTTGAGGGCCAGGACTATGTCTAAGTTATGTTATGTTAATTTATTTATAAATTAGTGGTTAGTACAATGCATTGCATTAGAGTATGCTCCTAGGAATGCTTTTATTCCTGCCTCCTTTCCTATAGCACTATCAAAATGTTATACTAAAGCCTACCCAGTGTCTTCCAGAATCATTCAGCGGAATTAATTTTATGTAATGATAGACTAGACAGGTGCCTGTCTACATGTTGCAATTTCAAAAAATTTTGAGAAAACACTACCCACCTTGATTTCTTCAAATAGGTCCCTACTACAAAATCTTAAGAGTTGGAAGGAACCTCAAAGATCATCTAATTTGACTGTCACTTGAAAAATGAATCCCCTCTGTAATATCCCTGACAAGAAAGCATCCTACCTTTTTTTTTTTCCAAGACCTCCGATAGCAAGGGAACTCATTACCTTCTGAGATAGCTCATTCCATTTTTGGACAGATTATAATTGGTTAGGATACTGCCACCTAACAATCCACAACTGAAAATTGATTGCTTTGTGAATAATTACAAATCTTGTGCTGCAAGAAATGACAAAAGGGATGGTTTCAGACAAACCTGGGAAGACTTACATGTCCTTATACAGCAAAATAAAATGGAACCACAAGAACAACTTATTCTATAAGACAAATAAATTTAAAAGACTTAAGAACTCTAATTGATGCAGTGAGCAATTATGATTCCAGAAGACTGATATGATGATATGAAGAATGATACCTACTACCTCACAGAGATGAAAGACTCAAGATGCAAATTAAGACATACATTTTTTTAACATGACCATTGTGGAGATTTGTTTTGGTTATATATGTAGGCATTAGAAGCATTTTTCCTTCAGTAAGGGGGGTGGGAATGATAGAAGTATGCTATTGAAAAAATAAAATGAAAATAAACAAAAAGGAATAGATTGTTTTGTCTTCATTCATTTACCATGGATCTTAAAACCTTAAATTGTTTTGACAGGAGGGAGGGGAGAAATATCATGAGGTCACTGGGTGCCTTAGAGAAGAACTAGCCTTAGTGTGAGGAGGAAAAAAAAGACATTGAAAGGGAAAATTCTTGATTTAGAAGACAAATCACACACTTTGCAGTTTTGTTTATGGTCTTTACTTGTCGTAAATATGTTCAGCTTTTAGAAATAACAACAACAATGACGACAATAGCTAGGATTTATATAGCACTTCAAGGTTTGAAAAGTGCTTTACAAATAATGTCTTATTTTATGCTAACAGAAACTGCTGGAAGTAGGTGCTATTATTATCCCCATTTTATAGATCCCAAAACTGAGACAGATAGTGGTTAAGTGACTTGCCCAGGATCACACAGCTAGCAAGTATCTGAGGTGGGATTTGAACTCAGATCTTCTCTTCTGAGACCCACTCTTTAGCCCTTCTGCTGCCAAGACAAAATTTAGTAGTATACTTTTGGATTATCTGAGTCCCTCTACCAATCCATTAGTGGGGATAATCAAAAGTTACCCGTACTTAGTTATGTCCACAAGCACCACTGTTTAGTTCCATTCTTCTTTGGGACTGTCACTGATCCTGTCTTAGCTATTACTGCTAGTAGGGACATATATTTACCTCCTTTCATCTTTCCCTCTTAAATCAATACTCTCTCACATTTCCTTTGTGGAACCCCCTCCAGTTTTTCTGAACATAGGAAATAAAACTACGGATGTGGTCACAGTTTCAAACTGAGTTCCTTTTCTTTGGAAGATGTGATAGTACAGTTCTTTCATCATGCCTCCTCCAGGAAATGCTGATCACCTGACAGCTCATTAGATTGACTCACCTTTTGATGCTCACCATCTTTTCATCTCCCCTCATTGCTTCTCCCCTTTGATTGGAGGGTTCCAGGACAGAGCAATAAACTCCTCCCAAAGCCTTCCTTTATAGAGGGCTCAGAACCTTCTGAGCAACTCTGTATTTTCCATCATTGGTTCTTCTTAGCTGCCTGGCACATGGGTACTTAATATCTATTAAATTTATTGCATTGACTCTTATGACACTATCAGATAGAACTAGAGGAATTTCTGTAATCTGTGCAAGTTCACAGAACTGCCCCTTTCCTCACTCGGATTTACCAAAATCTGCCCTATTTTCCTGTCTAAATTCATAGACCTACAGCATGGAAACTGGTTTTCTCTTTTTTGCCCTTTTCCAAAGACTAGAGATAAGAATAAGGACTAAAACTGTGATTTTATTGGCATAGGAAACTCTCAGGTGAGGAAACTTCTTCTATCAATGCAGGTCAGCACCTTCTCTGCAACTTAGAGTGTTAAAATTGCCTAGATATTGAAAGGTTAAGGAACTTATACCAGGTCACACAGCCAGGATGTGTCAGAGGCACGACTTGAACCCTGGTCTTCCCAGTTCCAACCCCATGACTAAATATAAATTGCACAACTTCTCACTACCAGCATCATTTTTGAACATCTCTTCAAACTCAGGCCAAGGTTCTACCTTTGGGGAATTACCAAAGAAATGGACGCATCTCCCTGGGGAACTTGGTAAGGAGCTCAGCTGGTCTTCATGACTCCAGTGCTGTAGGCACTCTTAGTGGCTGTACCTCATCTTGCCTCATCATGCCAGGGGGTAGAACTTTTCTTTATTTGCTTAGTGTCTTTTTAAAAAATAGTATTTTATTTTTTTCTAATTACATGTAAAGATAATTTTTAACATTGATTTTAAAAAAATTGAGTTCCAAATTTTTCTCCTTTCCTCCCTCTCATCCCACCTCCCTAAAATGGTAAGAAATTTGATATAGGTTATATATATGCAATCATGTAAAACGTATTTCCACATTAGTCATGTTGTAAAAGAGGAAACAGACTGAAAGGAAAAAAAAAACATGAAAAAAATAAAATGAAAATAGTATGCTTTGATCTACATTCAGACTCCATCATCTCTTTCCCTGGATGTGGATAGCATTTTCTATCATGAGTCCTTTGGAATTGTCTTGAATGATTGTATCGCTGTGAAGAGCTAAGTCATTCATAGTTGATCATTGTGCAATATTGCCATTACTTTGTGTATTGTTCTCCTAGTTCTGCTCATTTCACTCAGCATCAGTTCATGTAATCCTTTCCAGGATTTTCTGAAATCTGCCTGCTCATTATTTCTTTTAACACACTAGTATTCCATTATATTCATATACCAGTTTAATGTCTTTTTTTTGAATACTTTCAAAAGTATCTCATATCACACAACTCTTTAAAAAACAAATAAACCCAAATATGCTTATTTTTACTGCAACCATTTGAGACTGGAATCTGGCAAGTATCATTATGTTCATGTTGCAGGTGGAGATATTGGAAGATGCAGTTAAGCAACTTGCTCATTGTTTGTAAGAAAAGTTTATGATATAGAAGCATATAGGCTCCAAATCGCCTAATTATAGTACTGTTTTCTGATAAGAAATCTCCTTTGCCATTCTATTGTCATTTCTGTGCTGGCAGAGTAAAATAAAATTGTTTTAGAAACACTCCTGGGGGGACCATCCATACAAACTACCATGCTTGGCCTCACTTGTGGCAAATGAAGAGAAGCATTCTCTGGAAGTTCCGTAAAGAATTTATTTCACTTGTAGAAATAGTTGTTACGTATCTACTAGCAAACAAAGAAAAAAAATTCACAGAAACTGGGAAGATCTAAAAGTCTCATATTTTCTGAACAAATAAAAGAGAGAGTGAGACTTTGATTCCATTTTCCTCCTGAATTACCCTGGAATCTTATTGCAATACTATCCCATACAGAGTCTAACTTGGTAAAAAATTCAGGTCTATCTTGGATCTCATCTAATGGACTACAGTTATTGAAAAATTAGATATGTTATAATGGAAAAACCACTGGAGCAGGTGTCAGCAAACCTGGGTTTCAGCTTTAGTTCTGCTATTTTCTAGCAGAATAAACTTGGGTAAATCATTTTATCTCTTTCATATAATTTCTTTCATCTGTAACCTGTGGCCAGCTCTTTCTTCTAGCCCCCAACCTCTGATTGGACTGGATTCTAACTGAGGAAGGAGGTTCGCAAAATTATCAAAGCTCTTTGGCATGTTTTGACCCTACCCAGAGTTTACTTTGGAAAAAAAACCTCCAAATACGGCTTGTGTCTCCACATGTATACGTAAAAGGGATGCTTAGCTGCCTAGCTTATGTACAAGCATCTCAAGGTAACAACTGTGTTTCTATGACAGCACAAATACAATGGATTTACAGGAGTCTATCTTCAATCCAGAAAACTTACAATTTTTTTCATAGTAATCTATAGATAATATAATTCTCCCTTTCCTACTTTTTCAAGTCCTTTAGGTTAATAATTTCACCCTGTGCTTTGGATTCCCTTGGGAAGGGAACTAAATTTGGGGTTGCCAGAGGGCAGTGCCCCAACATTCTGGTGAGTCTCATATTCTACAGGAATACATGAAGTCCTCTAGACTTATAGCACTACCTTGTGCTCTTGACTGCTCTCAAAAGGAAGATGAACTTTACAGTAACCTGGCATTCTGGTGTGTCCCACTTTTCAACAGGGGCCTATAGAGTACACCCAGACTCAGAATACAACCTTATGGGTTACACTCTTGAGGAAGGGTGATACACACAGGGTTTCTAGGTAGCTAACTCTCTTCCCATTGGACTTGCATTGTTTGAATTATCTGTAAAATCTGCTCTGACTTTATAGTCTTGTTATAAGGATGAAATAAAATAATGATTGTACAAGTGTAGGTTATTATTATTTTTGTCTTTATATTCTCAGCGTCTAGCACAATGTCTTCACACAGTATATGGCTATTGAATCGAACTAATCTAGTTATATGGAACTGTGCAAGATATTTTCTGTGTCTGGATAATTGTCTGATTTTTTTTGCTAATGAAATCTTCGTTGTTGTTGAGTCATTTAGTCATGTCTGACTCTCTCTGACCCCACTGACCATAGTACTCTACCTTCTTCTATCCTCTGCTATCTGTCAAAGTCTGTACAAGTTCATGTTCCCTGTTTTCATGATATTGTCTATCCACCTTATCCTTTGACATCCCCTTTTCCTTTTGCCTTCAGTCTTTCTCAATATAAAGGTTTTTCCAGTGAGTCCCATCTTCTCATTATGTGGCCAAATTAATTAAGCTTCAACTCTGGTATTTGACCTTCCAGTGAATACCCTGCATTAATTTCTTTAAGTCTTAATTGATTTTACCTTCTTGCTGTCCAAGGGACTCTCAAAATCTTCTCCAGCACCACAATTTGAAAGCATTGATTCTGTGGGACTCAACTTTCATTATAGTCCAACTCTCACAATCATAAATTGCTACTGGAAAAACCATAGCTTTAGCTAAATGGACCTCTGTCAGCAAGGTGATGTCTCTGTTTTTTTGGTATGTCCAGATTTGCTGTAACTTTCCTTCCAAGGAACAAGCATTTTTTAATTTCATGGCTACAGTCATTGTCTGCAGTGATCTTTGAGCCCAAGAGTATAAAATCTGACTGTACTTCCATTTCTTTTCCCTGTATTTGCCAGGAAGTGATGGGATCAGTTGCTAAGATCTTAGTTTTTTGACGTAAAGCTTCCAACCAGCTTTTATACTTTACCCTTTCACAATCATCAAGAAGCTTCTTAATTCTTCTTCACTTTCTGCCATCAGAGTGGTATTATCTACATATTTGAGATTGTTGGTAATTCTTCTGGCAACCTTAATTCCAGCTTTTTATTCATCCAGTCTGTCATTTTGTATGATGTACTGTGCATATAAGTTAAATAAATAAGGTGACAATACTCATCCTCGTTGTACTCCTTTCCCAATCTTAAATCAATCGTTTCATGTTTGAGTCTAACTGTTGCTTCTTGGCCTGCATATAGGTTCCTCAGGTGACAAGTAAGATGATCTGGTACTCCCATGTCTTTGAGAACTTGACACATTTTACCGTGATCCACACTGTGAAAGGCGTTATTGTAGTCAGTGAAGCAGAAGGAGATGTTTTTCTAGAATTCCCTTGCTTTCTCCATAATTTAGCAAATGTTGGCAATTTGGCCTCTAGTTCCTCTGCCTCTTTGAAAACCAGCCTGCTCTTCTGGTGATTCTTGGTTCACATACTGCTGAAGCTTAGCTTGCAAAATTTTAGGCATAATCTTGCTGGTGTGTGAAATGAGCACATTTGTTTGATAATTTGAATATTCACTGCTATTGCCCTTCTTTAGGATTGGGACATAAAACGATCTTTTCAATCCAGTGGCCACGGCTGTATTTTCCAAATTTTTTGGCATATTAAGTGCAACACTTTAACATCATCATCTTTTAGAGTTTTGAATAGCTCAGCTGGAATTCTATCACCTCCACTAACCTTAATGTTAGCAATACTTCCTAAGGCCCACTTGACTTCATTCTCCAGCATGTCTGGCTCTAGATCAGTAACCATACCATTGTGGTTATCAGTGATTTTAAGATCTTTCTTGTATATTTCTTTTGTGTATTCTTGCCACTTAATCTCTTCTGCTTCTAAGTATCTACCATTTTTGTCTTTTATCATGCCCATTTTTTGCATGAAACTTTCCCTTGATATCTCAAATTTTCTTGAAGAGATTTCTTGTCTTTCCCAATCTGTTGTTTTCTTCTATTTCTTTGCATTGGTCGTTTAAGAAAACATTATTTCTTCTTGCTATTCTCTGGAATTCTTCATTTAGTTGGGTATAGCTTTCCCTTTCTCTTTTACCTTTTACTTCCCTTCTTTCCTCAGGTATTTGTAAAACCTCATCAGATACCTTTTTTTCTTTCTTTCTCTTCTTTTTCTTTGGAAGGTTTTTTTGTTGCTGCTTCCTGTATCAAATCACTCTGTCCTTAGTTCTTTGGGCACTACATCTACCAGGTCTAATCCCTTAAATCTATTTATTACCTCCACTTCAAAGGGATATTACTTAGGTCATCCCTTTATGGTCTTATGGTTTTCCCTACTTTCTTCAATTTAAGTCTGAATTTTGCAGTAAGAAGCTCATGATCTGATTCAGAGTCTCCTTCAGTTCTTGTTTTAACTGACTGCATAGAGCAGCAGTTGTGACCTCTTTGGGGGTCAAACAACCCTTTCACAGGGGTTGCCTAAGACCATCCAAAACCACATATTTCCAATGGTCTTAGGAACCAAGACACTGCTTCTCTGTCTCCAGGCAGGTCCGCCCACATGCAGATACTTCATCATTCAGAGACTTCATCTTAACCACAAGTCTTAGTGCTATACCAGAGAAGGAAGTAATTCTAGAATTTTAAAGTAGGAAAGTACCTCAAAATAATTTGATACAATATCCTTATTGTACAGAAAAGGAAACTGAGGTCTAGAGTGATTTTCCCAGGTAACACAGTTAGTGATAGAACTGGGTCTAGAATTCAGGTCTCTTGACCTTCGGTCATAGGATGTTTCCATAATAGCAAACCTGAGGCATAGTCTTTGGAGGGGTGGGGTTCATTTATTTATTGCTCATTTCCCTGAACCCATTGTAGTTGTTTTCCTTTTCCATTTATAATATTTGAGAAAAGTTTACCAGAAAAGTGTAATGTCTTCAACAACATATGTGGTCTACTCGTATAGACCAAATTTGTTATTTCTCAAAAGAATCAATAAAAAGTCATCATTATTTCATAACAAACATATATCAAAAAGGTTTCTTTATATTTCTAGTAAATGGAAGATAGCAGGAAATAATCCAATAAAATGTATAATTATGAGCATTCATTCTATAGTGAAATATTTATTAGTATGGAAAATGAATTACTTCACTCAATAATCTTGCTTGATGTATCATAAATATTTTTTCAACCTTCTGTTTTTCCATCTGACTCTTCAAGATGTTCTTTTTGTTTGTTACAGTTAACTTTTTAGCACTGAAAAACATTTAGGAACTGTGTCTTATATTGATTTAGCACCTAGAGTTATCGGTAAACCAAGATGTCTTAAATTCCATCCGAAGATTCCAAGTCCACATGGAGTTGATCCTGGACACAGCATTTGACATATACTTTTGAGCTCTTGAGCATTTAAAAATCTCTCCATGAGTATCTGTAGTAGGAATAAATATTAATAACTTAATAAGATAATAGGAATAGGTTTAACTTAGCATAACTAATTTTATTTTGTTTTAAACCTCCATTTTGTAACTGAGCTGTTTTTAGTAAGTTGTTTTTGTTTAGTAAAGTTTTTTTTTCATCATTTTCAGTAATGAGATAAGCACCTATGTGGCATGACATGCTCAACAACATGTATGTATTTTTAAGCAACTGATAAATTATGTGGACCCTCTGATAAGACAAATCGCCAATGGAAAAATGTCATAAACAACTTTATAAATAATTTTGAAGTAAACTAACAATCCCAATCATGTGGTAAACAATTTAGAAATACTCAGAGCTAAGGGCATCAAAAACCCCTCCTGAGACCCCAGCCATCAGCCCACTCCTAGGGCACAGCTAGGGTTGACTCTTGCCCTTCCTACACTTGAGACTCATTCCCCCATATCCCCTTCCCATAGCCTGTTTTGGCTTGAGGGCAGAGCTGATTGACTGAGACTTGCCAGATGACCACTCTGGCTGGGCAGAGGGAACCTTGTTGAGTCTAGTAAAAGGAAAATCCTATCCAGATCTCTAAAACTTCATGGTGGTGGTTTGTATTCTAATTACCTCATCCTTCTTTCATTTTTTATCTTTCTGAAGTTATCCGGGCTAATTATCTCTCAACAATGAAGCTGAAATACTGAACACTTTTATGATATTGTACAGTAAATAATCTTAGTATAATGGAGGCTGGCCAATGAGAACACAATCTTTATGGTCAAACAGAGAGTGCTTTGTCTGAAGCTCTCCCTCATGGGTGTGTTTGGTGATCTTCCTTCCAGGCAAACATAGGGGAGCTTTTTCCCTTTGGAATTGAGTGTGCCTATAAAAGAGCCTGGCAACCCCATTTTTCTCTCTTTTTGCTCATGGGCTTCATAGGGGCTCTGGATAAGAGAAATTCTCTTCCTAGAAGCCCATGGCTGTTTTTTCTCCCTTGGTGCAATCATGGCGGTCACATTGTTGGGGTCTGCTGTATGCACACTTAGTATGGCTCAATGGCCAATTAAGAAGCCTTTACAGACGAAGTGGATGGGAAGCAAAGAAAACCTGCTCATGCTTCCAAATGGAGAGACCATTTCCCTTGCCCACAGTGGCTCATGAAACACCCACATGGGGCATTGAGTCAGACAGAGGGGTATCCACACGCTCTGAAGGACGGTGGGCTTTTGTTGCCCAGTCCCCTATTTAATTATAGAATTTCCAAACTTGTAGAGAAATTTTAACAATCATGATGTCCAACCCTTACATTTTGCAAATGAAGAACCTGAAGTCCAGAGAATTGAAATGCCTTAGCTACAGTCACAGAGCTAGTTTGGGGATAGGAAGGAAGAAAACAGCACTTATTGCTTATCAGGAACTGTGCTAAGCTCATCAGCAGTATTCTCTTATTTGATCCTTACCTTACAACAACCCTGGGAAGTAGGTGCTATTATTATCTTCATTTTACAGTGAAGGAAATTGAGGCAGAGTTAAGTGACTTGCCCAGGGACACCCAGCTAGTAAACTAGTGAAGCTGAATTTGAACTCAAGTCTTCCAGACTCCAGGCTCAGTACTCTACCTACTGTGCTGAAAACTTGTCACAATCTCCTCATGCCCTGTCCAATATTTTATAATGTATATTCAAGCCTTTCACATAACATATATTCGTATATTTGAGCTTTACAGTGCATAGTCAAGACTTTCACATAAAATGTGTTCAAGCCTTTTCTCTTCTTCCCCAACCCCTAATTCTTTCTGCTGGAAGTTAAATGGCATTTCTTTTTGCTTATTTCATTGTTATTAACCTCTCTTTTTTGGATTTACCTGCTTAATTAACAGTCTACAAGAGGGCTATATATATAGGGTATAGGACAAGATGAAGCCTCCTGGGTGTTAAAGGCTCAACGTGTTTGGGTACTCCTGTTTAATGTGTAGGGACATCCCATGCTGACCCACTTTTTTGAACAATTTTGATGTGTTAATATTATTCTGTGGCCAGTTCATTTTCTTGGTTAGTGTCATGCAAATTAGGTAAATTTGGGTGTGATTTAATTGAGTTCCATCTGTGGTCACAGAGTAGTCAGCTGGGTGCTCTTGGTGACAAGAACTAGAGAAGAGAATGGGGATGAATCAGAGCAAATTCCTCACCACACATGTAGAAACAACCTCAAAACATACGCTAGTCTGGAAATCTGTTGTCTCTGTATAGAAAAGGCAAGAGCATATTCCTTTTTTTGATGATTAATGTAGGAAGAGAATGCCAGGGCTGACCTTTGGTATCTGAGTGCACAGAGTTGGAAATAAGAAGAAAACTACAGAAGGTTCTTCATTACAGTGTTGTAAAATAGTTTACAGAATTGCCTTGGCCTAGAAGAAAAAGAAGCATTTTTCTATTGGTCATTTTCTGTACTTTTTATAGTCCACGGGCCTGTTCCATGAGGTCTCCTGGGGCTCTTTCTGCAAGTAGTGGGTGGGGAGAATTCTCTCTGGCCTAATTTGGGTCAAAATTCTCTTCCTCAAATCTGACCCTGACAGAGTGATTAATATAAAACAGGACCTGCTTCAAATTAAAGGGCATAATGATATTAGATATAAATTTGTAACATTTGAAGAAATCAGTTACATGTGTAGCTATAATTATTTAGTAATTATTTAGTTTAAGTAGTTTGACAAAAGAAAGGAGCTCTCCCCCCTCAAAAAAAATCTTAAGTTTATGGAGCAGAAAATATAATGGCACTTCTGTTTTTCATTTGATTGTTGGTCTTATAAAAGAGTGACTTTTATTGTAGTGCACCACCTAAGCTAATATAGTTTTAGAGATTTTCTCAGCTAAGGCTCCACATAGGCAGTAATGGCATAATTGTCTAGTTTATATTGGTCCTTTCTCTCTGTTAACCCTGAAATTCATGGTGTAGGATTTAAATAAAAGGAAATGATGTGTTTTGAGTGCCTTGGATGTATGAGGTTGCTGAAGTACATTTCTTTGCTTGATCCAGTCTCAATCCCTTACTTCCTCTTTGGGTTTGCAAATGGGAAAAAAAAATGTTCAGTCACGTCTGACTCTTCATGACCCCATTAGGGGTTTTCTTGGCAAAAATCCTGGAGTGGTTTGCCATTTCCTTCTCCAGCTCATTTTACAGATGAGAAAACTGAGACAAATAGGATTAAATGACCTGCCCAGGGTCATACAACTAGTAAGTGTCTGAGCCGGATTTGAACTTGGGAAGATGTCTTCCTGACTCCAGGCCCAGCACTCGATCTACAGTGTTACCCAGCTGCTCCAAATAGAAAAAAAGCTTGAAGTAAGTGTAAGAGTTGGATATGTATTCAAAATAATACTACTATTGGTTATTATTGAACTGACGTTGATCCCCGAGAGGCAGCCTGGGCTCGTGGTTAAAGGACTGACTTCGAAGTCATGAAGACTTGGTTGAAGCCCCTGCTGTGATACGTACTGCTTTTGTGGACTTGGGCAAGTCACTCAACCTTTAAGACGGTAAGTAGCTAAGAAGGTGGCAAACTATACCGGTAGAAGGAATTCCTTAGCCAGAAACTTCCCTTGTTAGTGAAATCACAAGTCCATTCCATGTCTCTCATTGTATGCTGACCACTAACAATGTACCAGATATTTATAATTTTTTAAAATAAATTCCTATTGATATCTTTTGTTTTTGTATCACTTTTATTTTTTTCTCCATAGCCCTCTTCCCTTCCCCACCTGGTCTTCCATCTTAAATTAAACTAATAAATAATAATAAATTATATAATTATATATTATACAATGTAATAATAATAAATAATACATTAATTAAAATGTATACTTTTCTAAATTATTTTAAAGTAACAGCACGAGTCTGAACTTTTATCATCTTGCTTTACTTACTATTTAAACTGAAGAATTCACTTTATTCCTGTTAAAAACACTAGAGAGCATTGGAAAAAAATGGAACTTTCCTTAAAATGATAGGTAGAATCTATCTAAAACCAAGAGCAAGTATCTGTAACTGGGAGAAGCTAGAAGCCTTTCCAGTAAGATTAGAGGTGAAGCAAGGATGTCCATTATCTCTATTACTATTCATTATTGTACTAGCAATGCTAGATAGCAATAAGACAAGAAAAAGAAATGGAAAGGATAACCACAGGCAAAGAGGAAACCAAACTCATTTTTTGCAGGTGATATGATGGTTTAACTAGAGAACCCTAGAGTCAACAACATCGATCAAAGCCGGCAAAGTTGCAAGATATAAAATAAATCCACAAAAATCATTAGCAGTTTTGTATATCACCACCAATCCAGTGGGAAGATAGAGAAAGAGAAATTCCACTTAAAATAACTATGGGCAGCATAAAATACTTGAGAGTCTATCTCCTTAGACACCCAGGGACTATATGATCATAATTTCAAAGTTCTCTTCACACAAATAAACCGAAGGACACAATATCCAAATGTTTTGGAAAGAAATACTCAGAATGTGGCAGTCAACAAAATCTCTTATAAGTATTAAAAAGTATGAGAGCCTAGGGAAATGTGGTACCTTACCATAAGGCTTGTATTTTTTGTGAAATTAATGTGGTCTATCGAATGGAATGGGTGAACCTTGAGCAGGTGGCTTAGGGTTTGACTTAAGGGAGATGAATTAACTTTCTGGTTTAAGAGTTTTCACACTCTCATTCTTGGCACCAGCCCATTCATTTGGAGTTGGAATACATTTGCACTTATATTAGCCAGGTGCACATTTCTAACCAAAGTAATTGGCCAAGAACAACTGCTCTTCCTATTCTGTCTTATTTGCTAATAAGGACCAAGCACTGTTATTAAATCCTATCATAAGCCAGTTGTACTCTGAGCACAAAGTTTGTTAATCATATACACAATTCCTGACTTTTTGAGTACTTAGGATTTAACATGAATGTGATGTCCAAGGAAGACTTTAAAACACACACTCACCCACACAACTTGATCATCATTTATGAGATGTAGTCTTTGCACATTTATGTCATTGTCTAGACTGGGTACTTTATGCTCCTATGTATTAATTTAGTTTATGGCATAGTAAAGCTTTTATCTAGAGCTGTAAGGTTTGCAGAATGCTCTGTGTTACCCCATTTGATCAAGCTAGCATTCATGCCTGAGAGAACAGTATTTATAATGGAAGAGTTTGTGACAATCACAAGTTTCCTTAGCTACGGGTGGACTTGCTTCTGTCAGCATGATTTTCTTTTCTCATTTTCTTGAATATCTTTTAATAACTTCTTCAGAATTGATATGGATACTTTTTTGGGGGTAATTACACTGCTTGCATATTACACAAATTCTGAAGTGATTTTTTTCAGTGAGATTTTATTTATTATTATCATTATTAAACTTATTATTATTCTTTTGGTGGGGTTTCATTGGTCTATTGTGTTTTGGTTTTGGCCTGGACCTATGACCTCATTAGTAGAGGTAACTCTCAGAGAAGAGGCTTCCTCTTCCAATGTAGGTTGGCACCTCTTTTGTATCTTAATAATGCTGAAGACACTGAGAGGTTAAGTGATTTGCCCAGTACTATAAAGCTAATATGTGTCAAAGGCAGGACTTGAATCCAGAGGTATTCTTGACCCCAGGGTCATCTCTGAGCTCACAGTACCATGATGATTGCCCAGCAGAGGACCTCTCTATGTTGTCTGTTGTTAAATGCCATAGGTGAGGGTAAGGAAGGCTGACTTTAAGTTATTTTTCTAGTCAGTTCTGTGGACAGTGTGAATATATTTCTCTCCATTTTCTCCTTCAACCACATTTTGTTGAAAGTTTTGATTGGAAATTTGCCAGAGTGCACATGAATATTTTTCATGCCTAAGGAAGTAAATGACTTTTAGAGTTATACTACAGATTTTTAAAAAAATAAATTGGAAAATTTTTAGTTTATTTTTCCCTCTTTCCTCCTTCCCTGTTGGAAAAAAAAGAACAACCAAATTCCTTGTAATAGATACGCATAATCAAGCAAAACAAATCCCTGCATTGATAAAGTCCAAAAAATACAGGTGTCATTCTGTATTCCTGAATCCATTACTTCTCTCTATCAGGAGCTGGGGGGCATGCTTCATCACGTGTCCTCCAGAACTCTGGTCAGTAGTTGCAATATTGTTCTCAAAGTTGTTTATTTTTACAGTGATTTTGTTATTGTATCAATTGGTCTCCCATCGTCAAGATGACTGCTGAATTTTTAAAACTCATTTAGACCCTTCGGAGGTGACTTTGTTCTTAAGACCACAGCAGTGTATGGATATAAGTGAAATAACTTAAATTCGTGGAGCAGGGCAACTTTAGTCATTTTCTGTGCCATTCTGCTGGTTATATTCAATGTGTCACATCTACATTTATCTACATATGGCAAATGGCTCGTTAAGGTTCCCTTGTGCTAGAGTCTGATTACTTTATTTTGCAGTAATATGAAATCCATGCAACCTAAAAGTGGAGATTTAGAAATCAGATAGCTAAACTTAAAGATTAACTGTTACCCCTCACTTTCCTATCCCACTTCTCATCATACCATGAAAACAATAGGCAAATTGCACTCAACCAAACTAACCTCAAGGACACAAAAATAGATTTGAAGGTATTTCATAGAATCATAAAATCTTAGGTCTGGGAAGGTACCTTAGAGAGCATCTAATCCCATTCCTTTATTTTCCAGATGAAAGGAATGAAGCCCAGTGAGGTGACGTGATTTGTCTAAGATCACCCAGCTAATTAGTATGTGACAGATGCTGGAAACCATTCTCTTGCCCCAGCTCAAAACTCAGGGCTCTTTCCACTGCACAATACCACTGCAGTGTTGTTCAGTCGTATCTGACTTTCTGACCGTGTGACCCTATTGGGGGCATTCTTAGCAAAGATACTGCAATGGTTTGCCATTTTCTTCTCCAGCTCATTTTACAGATGATGAAACTGAGGCAAACAGAGTAAATTACTTGTTCAGGGTCACACAGCTAGGAAGTGTCTGAGGACATATTTGAAAACACAAAGATGAGTCTTCCTGACTCCAGGCCAGGCACTCTGTGTTGTACCACGCAGCTGCACTCTAATATCACTGTATATTTAGCCCAATACCCTTATACCTTCTACTTCAATCTAGAGTGCTGTATAATGACTCTTGAAGCTCAGAATGAAGCTACTAATGGGAGACAAGGTTTTTAATCATCAGAGAAAGATTAAATTATTTTAAGTACAATGTGTTAACATGATTGAACCAGTGCAACAAGATTAAATGATCTTTTAGCGTACTGTACTTACTATAGGAAAAATGTAATAATACGTTTTTGAAAGATTTTCAGCAACAAGGATTGAAACACAAAGGGCTTTTTGGTTAACCTCGAGATAACCAGAAATGTAAATTAAGTGGAACATCACTAAGGTGGTAGAAATGGCATGTTCTCCTGTGCTATAGTCTAGCTAGTTAGATGGACCATGATTGCTACAGAAACCCTGAAAAATTTTAACTATCTTAATTTCAGAGATATTTTTTAAAAATTGATTTTATATAATTTTAAGTTTTTAAAAATATTTTGACTGTTACAAATACCCAAATTAACTATAAAGGGCATATGAAGAAAGATGGTATCTGCATCCAAAGTAAGAACTGATAAGTAGAAGTATGTGTAGAATACTTATAGTGTCTAATGGTAGCTGTCTCTAGGGTTTGGGGTAGGAAAGAAAAAAAAAGAAATTTACATGATAATTTTGTTGTATATTTGAAAGGAATAACAAGTTGCACATACTAGATTTGCAGTTTCATGTACAATCACCTTTTTTTTTTTTTTGGAGGGGGAAAGGCAGGGCAATTGGGGTTAAGTGACTTGCCCAAGGTCACATGGCTAGTAACTGTTAAGTGTCTGAGGCCAGATTTGAACTCAGGTCCTCCTGACTCCAGGGCAGGTGCTCTATTCACTGTATCACCTAGCCACCCCCACAATCACCTTTTTATTGCATTGTTATGAAATTTTATCCCATAAATTCTACAAATTTTATTTTATTCCATATTCCATAAATTAAATTTTTTTTAATTTAAAAAAGAGAAAGAAAAACATACTGTTGTAAGAGTACTAAGGGTTTCATAACCATCCTTGGTCATTCTTGTTAATCTGAGTTACATTATATGGTGGTCACTGCAGGTGACCAAACCAGATGATCTCAGCCCCTGGGCAGTTGTTTGGGGGTTGGGATTACTTGCTTCTATAGTCTGTGTTAATTGCATTGGAGAATTGCCGATTCCCCTCTCTTTGTGTGTTGTGCTTTACAGATGAAGTGCAACTATGGTAGCACTTCCAAAATGTTATTCACTTGTTTTATAAAATGTTTCTTGTCACAAAAATAATCTTGACAAAAAATGGAATTAAAATCGGAGGGCATTTTGGTAAGAGAATTGGTACAGAATCATAAATCAGGTCCAGAATAAAATCTTTTCTTTGATAGTGGACTGAGAGACTGATAGGCCAGCGCATTGTCAAGTTGAATTTAGAGAGATGTCTTCAGCTCTGACTTTATTTTTCTAGTTTATGTTACCCTGACAGCATTAACTCTGAATTTCATTACAACTGTCAACATTATGTCTTCTCGGACTTAAAAAATACTTGAAATTTCATTTTTTGTCACTGTCATTTTCCTGTCTATTACAAGTAGTGTTTGCTAGGAAATAGGAAAAAATGGGGAAATTATCTCCACAATAAGGAAATGGAGATATTTGGGGGTCTGTTGGAGGCAATACTGATTTAGTATTCTTCAGTCTGATCCCCTAAAGTTCAGCATTCTAGAAAACAGTATAAGGAGTTCCCCAAAGAGCTTCATCCTCCCAAGAGTAATTTTTGATGTTTGCTATTGTCTAGAAGGGGTGCTTTCCTAGATCACTGAGATAACAATCGATCATTCCCCTTGTTGTGAAATCACATTATGCACTTTCCTTAATTAGGCCTCACAAAATAATCTCTCTCATTGCTGACCCCTGGAACTGAGACCTATAAGCAGGAAAGTGGCTGTGCTGGTCCAGGAAAAATTCATGGTCAAGTTTGCTTCTGTGCTTTGTCTGCTTTGCTCCTTATTCTTGTGGTTTTGGGGGCCCCTGTCACAGGCTTGCAGTTCTCAGTTGTTGGTTCTCTACTGCAGGGCCTTCTTTGCTGCTAGAAGCAGCAACCCTGGCAAGAAATCTTAAGGGATGTCCAGTCCAATAGCAATCTCTCCTGTAGAGAATGGTTCTGTCTTTTGAAGAAAAAAAATGATTGCTAACATTTATATATCACTTTAAGGTTTTCTAGGGCATGTATGTATATGTATACATATATATGTATCTATGAATATAGATACACACAGACATATATATACACACATACATACATATATATGCACTATATATATGTGTATACATATATTTACACAATATATACATGCTTATATATACATATGTATCTATGAATATATACATGTATATTTATAAATTATGTATATATCTCTTATTTGATCTTCAACAATCCAGTGAGGCAGAATTTATTATTCTCCCCATTTTACAGAGGAGAAAACTGAGGCTGGGTGAAGTTAAGTGTTTCACTCAGGATCACACATCTAGAAAGTACCTGAGGCAAAATTTATACAGAGGTCTTCCTGACTCCAACTCCAGTGTATTCTCCTGGCTGACTTTTTTTTTTTGGAAGTAGGCTCAGGGACCTTGTTTATCCTTACTGTTGTCTTGGGTGGCGGATAATTCTAAGTTTTTTATTAGTATAGAAACAACTTAGGTCAGAGTGCAGTGGATAGAGTACTTGATTTGGAATGAAAGGATCTGCATTTGAATCTGACCTCTGTGGTATGTGCACTATGTAACACTATGTGTGCCATGTGGATTTCAACTTTGAACCTGTTTCCACATCTGTAAAAGGCATGGGCTGCAGTAGGTTATGTCATGTCTCTGCTAATTCTAAATCTATATTCCTGTGGAACTCAAGAACAGTTTCACTTTTAGCCTTTCCCATCTCTGTCTTCTAGTACCTTTTTACAAATAAACAGTAACAAGGGAAACTGGTTGATATTAGGCACAGACTGAAATTGAGTGAAAGTGTTCTTGGAACACAGTGCTGTGCCTTTCTTTCCCTAGGAAAAGTCCTGGGCATGAATGTTTGACTCCTTTGTCAAATGCTATTAAGAGAGAGGGGGGCATAAAGAGTATTTATTTATTATTAAGTATTTACCTTAATTTCAGAGCTTTAAAAAAAAAAACCTTATTTGATGTGCCTCATAAATTAATAAATTATTAAGAATACACTATTGGAAGGATTCTGAGGAAGTCATAACCAATCCTGTGATTTGCCTAGGGCTAAAGGTTCCAGTGATTTTTCAAATAAACAGTGTAGCAACATAAGGGATGGATCTGTTAGGGTAAAAAAAATCACACTGCTAGGAAGTCATGAGACATGGCATGAACGTGATTTTGTTACCATAGCCCTGGAGACACATCAGTGCTGTTCTAAAAAGTCTGATGCAGAAGCAAGATAGTTGTTTTTGTTTTTGTTTTTAATTTTTGGGTGCTTGGAGAAAGGTGTGGCTTCCAGTTTAAATCATGAAGTGTTTTCATTAAATCTGTATGATTTACATACCAAGTTGTGGCTCAAGAGCATTCAGCATCTAATTGTAACTGGAGTGCTCAGAACCAAAACTCTGGGTTTATTGTCTGGGTTTGATCTTTGGAAATTTTCCTCTAATGCTATAAATATGAGCAGCTAGGTGACACAGTAGATAGAACCCTGGAGACAGTAGGGCCTGAATTTAAATCCCCCTCAGACACTTATTAGCTATGTGACCCTGGGCAAGTCACTTAACCCCATTTGTCTCAGTTTCCTCATCTGTAAAATGAGCTGGAGAAGGAAATGCAAACCACTCCAGTATCTTTGCCAAGAAAACCCCCGAATGGAGTCATGGAAAGTTGGAATAACTGAAATGACTCGATGATAAATAAATATGGCTCATGTTTTGCCTCACTCAGACTATTCTATTAGCTTTTGTGTTCCACATTCACTGTATACTCACACATTAGCTTCCTGTTAGGTTGATTGTGAGCTCCTTGAAGGCTGGGACTGACTTTTGCTGCTTTTTGTATCCCCAATCCTTAGCACAGTGCCTGATGCTTAAAAATGTTTACTGACAGACTATTCCTTCAATTCAATTTATTAAGAGCTTACTAAGTGCTAGCTGGTGTATTAGATGCTGGGAATGCAAATACAAAAATGAAAACGGCTCCTGTCCTCAGGGAGCTTACATTCTACTGAAGTGGGGTGGGGTGAGCGATAACAGGTACACATATAAGTAAAATATACATGCAAAGTAAATGCAAAGTAATTTTGGGGGGCATGGGGAGAAAGTACAACAAACTGGGGGCATTAGAAAAGGTGTCCTACAGGAAGTGGCATTTAAACTAAACCTTTAGGAGAAAGAGGGGTAAGAGACCCACTTGAAGAGGTTAAGCTTTCTATGCATGAAGGGGTGAGGGAAAGGAATACTCATTGATATAGTGTCTACAAAGTGCCATCCTTATGCAAAGACACAGAAGGAGAGGGAGTTGTGTAGGGAGAATATCAGGAAGGGTACTTTGATACTGGAAATATTTATGTTACATATACTGCAGATATTTTGCTCTAATCTTATCTGTTTTGTTTTATATATTTTATTATATTTTTCATTTTAAACAAATTTATTCAATAGAATAGAAAAGTCAAATAATTGTTATTTATTATCTCTGGAAGACATAGATATAGTTTAGGAATTAGCAACAATGTAAGGAGTTCCATGACAGGTAGCTAGATGGCTCAGCAGATAGAGTGCTGGGCCTGGAGTCAGGAAAACCCGAGTTAGAATCTGAACTCAGATATTCACTTGCTGTGTGACCCTGTTTGCCCTGATCCCCTGGAGAAGGAAATGGCGAACCACTCCAGGGTCTTTACCAACACAACCCCATGGACAGTGTGGAGATGCAGTGCATGGGGTCATGGCGAGTCGGACATGGCCCAACAGCAAGGAGTTCCACAGTCTTCTCCCATTTAGCACATTAGTACAGTGGGTTTATCAGATTAGCTAATTTTCACCTTGGAGAGCAGGAAGGGCTTGGCTCTGGAGAACAAGGTGTGGGATTTTAGGGAGTGGAGGAAGGAAACATGGCAGTAGAAAGCAGAAGAGAGGCAAGTTCAGTGTAGGTCCCAGACCTCTCAGACGAATGATCCATTATACTCCATAAAGGGTTACTGAGGTGAGCAAACCTAAACTTTTCTACATGTGAACTTGAACAAAGGTTGACTTCTGAGCTGCTCCCTTCTAATCTAGTCCAATTTTACATTTTACTAATGAGAAAACTAAAACTGAGGAGGGTTAAGAGACTTCTAGGAGCACTCAGCTAGTTAATGGCAGACTAGAATCCAAGTCTCTTGACTACAGTGCCCTGCTTGTCATACATAGAAAGCTCTCATGGAAGAGAATACAGTGGCAATGTCCATATGAAGAAAATTGTCCCATCTCTCAGTAACTATGCCTCTTTTGGGAGAGCTACTGTGGAACAGCAATGAACAATGTCGAGTGAGGGAGAGCTCTGCATAGCTGGGTTTGCAATAGCACATGGTAGTTGATGGAGGAGCATCTCTTTATTCTGGGTAAATAGGTAGAGGGAGTCTCTTCTTAGGATTATGACAGATCAGCTTCTCCCATCTTGGGGGTATGCATGTGCGTGTGTATGTGTGCACACCAACACACACACACACACAAGTGCACAGTGTCCTCCACTGGAGGAGTATGTACAGGCCATAGCTTACTTTATATCTGCTTAGTAGAATAGTCTTGTGTTGTAGGTAGGAGGCAAATATGGCTTTTATGTTTCATATGGAGAAACTGAGGCTTGAAGGAGCAAGTTACTTTTCTGTATAGTATAGCTGGGACAAATCAAAATAACTTTATGCAGGTCAGAGTGGGAATGTGACCTACTTATCATGACCCTCATAGCATTGGCATAAGCATTAGACCTTGCTTCCCCCTCCACATACAGCACATATAATTCTGCTGATTCTCTTGGAATCTCAAGGGCTAGTTTTAGTAACGTGCCCTTTCCTTGTTGGATAACATCCAGTTATCTCAGGCGAATGTGAATGTCTATGGGTTTTAAAGTTTTATTTGTAAGGAAATCATCCCTCTCCACACTGATGACCTTGTCACCTGGTATTTGTCTGAAGCCTTTTCGTTTTTGGGAAAGGTGAGTGAGGTATTGAAAGAAACACAAACTCTAGATTGTCATCCATAGTCTTCTGATTTTCTGAAAGCATTTTCCACTTGACTTTAGGTCAGATTGGGAGTGTAGATGCAGAGGTAGTGACAGTTGTTGAAGATCTGCCTCAATTTCTGAATGGATGGCCATTTCTCATGCTGATTATTTCATTTGTATCAGTAGATAGTCACCACACCAAATGGGAGATTTACACGTAGCCCATTGTTGCTGTATTCTTATTACATATGTCTAGGTTCCAATTAGTGCAAATAATAAATCCTGCAAAGTGGTTGCCTTATTTGAATTCTTACTAATTGAAGTTATAACTATATGTAAAGTTATAATTAGTTGTAGTTACAATCATATGTTATAATTATATGTAAACTATAGCCATTGGTTCTAGCCCAATGCATATATGCAGTGTAAATTCAAATATCCAACCACTTCCCAGGATTCATTATGTATTTACTAATCAGGACCTAGGTGAATTTAGCTGCTTATAGGTGACTGTCAGTATTTGGTTGGTAATATAGGTCATGCTTATGTGTAACCAACAAAACATGATTTTGGCAGAATTTTACTCTCTTTGTGACAGATGCAGGTCTTGACAGCCAACTCGATTCTATAGTGGCTTTCATTAATTGTAATGAACGGTATCATAGTATCTTAGGTTTAGAGATGGAAGGGAGATTAAAATCAGTTGTGCAGTGCGTGGTATGGCATATAACCTGTACCAAGGTGATCTCGTTTCTTACATTTGGGATGTTTCCAAGAGAAGAAATGATGGAACAGTACACCACATTCTTTGAAATTAAACAAATTCAACAAACATATACTAATTGTTTCCTATGTGCCATGCACTGGATGGATAAAAATATGGAAACAAAGAGTGGTTGCTCTCAGAAAACTTGCAGTTTAAACAGGAATGTTAGAACATGCCCTCAAATAAATAGAAAACAAAGTAGAATGTGAAAAGGACAAATGAGGGAGCTAAAAACAGTCAATCGATAAGCATGTAAGTGCCTTTCAGGTGCCAGATACCGTGCCAAGTGCTGGAGATACAAATACAAAAATGAAACAGCCCTCACCCACAGTGGGCTTGCATTATAATGGTAGAGACCATATATGCTTAAGTAAATATATGAAAGACTTAGACAAAATGAATACAGGATAATTTGGGGACAGAGCACCACGAGACAGTGTATTAGAAGAAATAAAAGAAGGAAAGATGATCATTTTTATTAGAGGGAAATCAAGAAACGTTTTATGGGAGAGGAGCCTCCTGAACGGGATCTTACAATAAGAGAGGCACTCCTATAGGTGGAAATTTTAAGGGGGTGTGTTTAGGTTGACTCTAATTTGAATCCAAAATGTGAGGGGGAAGAGTGAGATCAGGGGAACAGCTAGACCAATGTGACTAAAACAGAGTTTGCAAAAGAGAGTGGTGTTAAATAAGATATGTTGGAACTAGGCTGAGAAATTTGTATTTTGTCTTAGAGGTGATGGGCATCCATTGAAGGTATGTGAACAGGGTAATCAAATGGTCTGACTTGTGCATTAGTAAGTTTATTTTGGCAGCTTTGTGAAAGATGGATTAGAAGGGAGAGTCTGGAGGCTGGAAGATTAATGATCAGGTTATTACAACAGTCCAGATGAGAGGTGACAAGAGCCTGCAGTAAGGTGGATGTAGTATGAGTGGAAAGAAGGGAAAATAGATATTAGACTGAAGGCAAGAAGCTTTTATTAAACATTTATTATGAGCACTATATGAAAACAAGCAAAAAAGAAAGACAGTGTTGGCCATCAAGGACCTTACATTTAAATGGGAAAGATAATAAATAAACAGGTGCTGGAAACAGGAGAGGGAGATACCCATCTGGGGGCCATGGTTGCAAAATCTCGACAGTCAGAAGCAGTAGCAAAAGGAGAATGAGAGATGGTTTATTTATGAGTATGGCCTCCTTAAAATGGAGGCCTTGGAAAGATCCCAGGAGTAGCAGAGTGGAGATAGGAGGGGAGGAGGCATGTTGTAAGGTGAGAAGGCAGATCGCACTGGCAGTAAAATATAGAAAATCAGTAGTAGAGTTGTGAAAAAATAGAGGTCTTGGGAGGAAGAATAGAATCTATAGGATTTGCAACTGATTAGATAGGGGAGGTGAGTGAGAGGGTAGGATCAAAGACCAACCTGAAATTTTGAGCCTGGAGGGATGGTGGACCTCCAGCATCAGACCAAAGTCAGCTCACCTCAGGCATCTTCTCATTTCAATAAAAATGGAGAAATCTCCTCTGCCTTACACATGAAGAAACTGAGGCTATGGTTCATAAAACTAGTTAGTAGCAGAGCCAGGACTAGAATCTAGGTTGTACTGACTTCCTCATTTCAATGCTATTTCTACTCCTTCAGTATTAGAGTCAACCAAAACACTGGGCTATGGGTAATTGACTTAGTGAATTAGTCATACCTGAATGAAAGGGTACAGTTGTGGAGTTTGACTGATTTGTAAATAGGAGATAAAATGATAATGCAGAGGCTTAATATAGGTAATCAATTCAGAGGCCCTTTTCTCAGTCCGTTAGTTAGCAGCACTAATTCAATGTCCATTGGGTTGCTAAGTACTATACTGGGCAAGTTTAGGCATAAGGCCAAGTTTCTGTTCTCAATTAATAGATTGACCAAATTTCTGCCCATTGACCCACTGACTGCATCCAAAGTGACTTTGATGGGGTCTTTGTCACCCCCACATTCTCTATCAACTACTTTGTCTTGAGATTAAATGGTAATTTCTGAAAGTTGGTAGCTCCCAGAATCCTTTGCCTCCATGAAAAGGATTTTGTGTGCTTGGTTAGGGATAGGCTCCAACACTGACCATATTCTGCTCCCACTCAAAAAGAGCTCCCCTATCTGAGAATTGGAGTAAAGAATCTATACTCTCAAACCTGGTTAGTCTTTACTTTTTTGCCTAGTGATGGTGACTTCTCTCCAAGTAGAGGCTGACAAGAGATAAAATATAGTTTGGTACCATTCACTTATATGTAGGGTTTACAGTCCTCATCTCTATGTACTGGCTGCCTCTGAGTTCCAACTAACATCTCATGTTCTACAGGAAGCCGGTACCAATCTCTTTGAATTCTGCTGCCTTCCATTTGTAAATTATTTCCTATTTACCCTGTCTGTAGCTTGTTTGTATATATTTGTTTGTTTGTTATCTAATCCATTAGATCCAGAGCTCCTAGAAAGCAAGGACTGTCTTTTGTCTCTTTTCGTATTGCTTAGCACAGTGCCTAATACACAGTAGGTGCTTAATAAATGTTTTATTTATTAATTTTAATAATAATAGCTAGAGTTTATATAGTATTTAAAAGTTTGCAAAGCATTTAAAATATATTGTCTCATTTGATCCTCACAACAACTCTATGAGGTACATAACCCCATTTTATAGGTGAGGAAACTGAGGTCGAGAAAGAATAAGTCAGAAATGCCAAATATACAGCCTGGTATGCATGGGGCCTATGATGCTCCCAAGTGCCACCCAAACCAGATTAAAATGCAGTTAGGAAATATTTAACAAAATAAATAAAAATACAACAAAATATAATGTTAATATGTGGTTTTCTAAGGGTGGGCTTGTCCAGCTGGGTGGCACAGTGGATAGAGTGCTGGGCCTGAAGTCAGAAAAGAACTCATCTTCCGGATGAGTTCAAATCTATCCTCAGATACTTATTAGCTATGTGATTCTGGAAAAGTCACTTAACCCTGTTTGCCTTTGTTTCCTTTTCTATAAAATGAGCTGGAGAAGAAAATGACAAACCTCTCCAGTATCTTTGCCAAGAAAACCCCAAATGGGGTCACCAAGAGTCAGACATGAGTGAAACAACTGAACAACAACAACAAAAGGTGGGCTGATAGAGATCCTTATGCATGGTTTAGTTGCTCCTGTGCTTTTGATTTTTTTTTTTTTTTTGAGTTTGACACCCTTGAGTAAGTGACTTGCTGAGATAGTAAATATAAGAGCTGGAGTTTGCACTTAGGTCTTCTGACTACAGAGTCAGTGCTATTTCTCCAATGATGTTTGACTTATACATCCGACAGGTCCAGTCATTAGGTCATAAGGAACCAGAAACTCTAGATTCACATTTCAGGCCTTCATTATGGGTCATAGTCTCAGAATTCAGTATGACCTGGAACTCTTAAGGTTTAGTGCTTTTCCCAGTTTTGGCTGTCATGTCTTCAGTAGGGCCCTTTGATGGATTCTTCTTGTGGCTAGCCCATCAAAGAGCAGGATGAATGGACTCAGGATAGGCCCTGTCAAAGCGCAGGGCCACCATTCTACCTTTACATCACTCTCAAGTGTAGACCTTTGGTCCATGTTCTGAAGACACCTGTCATCACTTGTACAGTCACTCCTTCTCTTGTTTCCACTTGGGTTCCAATGTCCTGAGAGCTACTTAATGGCATATGGGATGTGGGGGAGGAGATAGACAGAATGAAAAGAGACCTACAAGTAAATGAATATTCTGGACATTGGTCCCAGGGAAATCTTGAAGCAATTCTTGACTTGTTATCAAATATAAAGAAAATGCATCAAATGGGCAATCTTGAAAAACATATATTCAATACTTTGTCTTGGCATAAACATAATTTTACCTCAGGTGCAATCTAGTTTGCTTTTCTTCCTTTCTTAATTCTTTTGCCAATTTTCCAAATGCATTTGGAAATTTGTGTTGACCTTTTTTTTAATTCCATTTAAAGTAGTGAATATTTTCCTGTCACTTCTTGAACTGACATGAATAAAATATTCCTTTTTTCAGGATGGTAATTTTCCAATGTGCCTCTTAAAAAACAAGTTGGTTGGCTTTAGATGCCTGCTAAAATTTTCCTGTTGTGAAGAGACTTGAAATTCTTTCCTCCAAAGGCCTCATTAATTTAGTATAAATGGGACTAGTTTAAATGTCTGATACCCATTCCTTGCATGCTTAGACCAGATCCATACGACACAAAGGAAAGTGGAGAGGTGGTGATTTAACACTAAGTTAACACCGTGGAGGCTGCCAGTTCCCATGACTAAAGACTCAAAAATGGATTTCTCCCCATGAATAATCTGATTTGACTCTTAAGATCTACACTCCATAAATTCAACTGTTTAAATAAACACTTAATGTGTTAAATAGTTCTATATCAATAATAGCTCTTATTTAACACCAACATATGTTAAAATATTAATGGATGATTAATATGAATAATGCAAGAAGTATAGAGCAATAACTTTGCATATCATAATAATAAAAATTTAGACCATGAACTTGATTTCACTGTATTTAAGGAAGCTTCTAATTGCAAAAAATAACAATATAAGGTTTTCCTTTGCATAAAGCTTGCAGTGATTATAGCAAAGCTCTTATAATCTGAAAGATCAGTTAGAGCTGTAGAATCTTATGGCCTACAGGTGCCCCAGAAATCACAGAATCTTGAAAGTTGGAAGGGACCTCAGAGATTATCTAATCCAGGCTGTACCTTAAAAGAAATCCCCAAGTGGTCAACTCTAGTTGACCACCTGGGGTATCGACTGCTTTATGAGGTGGTTTATTTCTCTTTTGCACGTTCTAACAATTAGGAAGTTTTTCCTTATATAGTACCAAAATCTGCCTTTCTGTAGCTCCCACCTGTTGGATCGTAGGATTTCATGTAGGAAATGACCTTTGCAATCCTCTAGTCCAAACCTAATTTTACATATAAGGACATTGAGACCTGGATATATGAAGTGACTATAGACCAGTGGTTCTCAACCTTCCTAATGCCACGACCCTTTAATACAGTTCCTCATGTTGTGGTGACCCCCAACCATAAATTTATTTTCGTTGCTATTTCATAACTGTAATTTTGCTACTGTTATGAATCATAATGTAAATTTCTGATATGCAAGATGTATTTAAATTGAACATAAGCCACAGATTGAGAACCGCTGCTATAGACTCACAAACTAGAGCTTTTTCTGAATCACTGTTGTTCTTCTCTTCTAGTTCAACTCGCCTTCCCCCCCAGCCAAATAGAACAAAGCAAATCTCTGTTATGAGATTTTTCTTCCCTCCCCTTGAATACTTGAAGATAACTATGATGTTTCCTTCCATCTCCTCTTCATCTTGATCCCCCACCCCCACCCCAAGGCTTCTCCAGGCAAAATGTTCCTAATTCCTTCAACCCAAACATCACGTGGCAATGGTCCTCTCAGGGTCCTGGTCATACTTCTCAGTGTCTGGTCTAAAACTGGGTGCTCAGAACTGAACAAAATAGATCAGATGTGATCTGACTAAGTCAAATCTGCTGATAGTAAGTAGTAACCACCTTCCCTAGTTACGGACACACTGCTTCTATTGATGCAAACTTCACTTGACCTTGCAGTTCTCCTGAGCTACAGTCCCTGTTGTCTCCTTTTCATTGCCACACCCTAGAAATAGCTATGTACACTCATTGCCTCTACTTCCTCACCTCTCATTCATTTTCAGCTTCTTGCAATATGGCTTCTGACGCTACTACTCAATGAAACTGCACTCTCTGAGGTTATCAGCTGTCTCCTAATTGGTAGCTCCAATGTTTTTTTCCTCAGTTCTTAACTTTCATGATCTCTCTGCAGCTTTTGACAGTGTTGATTTCTCTCCTACCTGGCCATTCCACGGTTAGTTTTGTTGGATCATAATCCACATTGTAATTCATAGCCAAAAGGCAACTGATGGTACGGTAGGTAGAGTTCTGGACCTGGAGCCAGGAAGATCTGATGTCAGATTTGGCCTTGGACACTTACTTGTTGTGTGATGTGGGCACATCACTTAAACTCTGTTTGCTTCAGTTTCCCAATCTGTAAAGTGGTAATAATGATAGCATGTACATCCCAGGGTTGTGATAAGGATCAAAAGAGATAATATTTGTAAAAGTGCTTAATTCAGTGCCTAACATACAGTAGACTCTATATAAGTGCTTATTTTCTTCTCCCTCATATTCCATATTCCACTGTATTTGTCTGTATATACTTTTCTTTTATTATTATGAATTAAACAATCATCAACAAACATGAGCATTGCAGTCAAAAGAACCAAGGATGATTGTTTATGAAACAATGCACTTCTGTTACATATTTTAAGTGTATAGTATGTCCCAAAGGTCTTAGTGCAGTTTTGCAAAGCTATTAATCTAGCTGTTAAATTTAATAAGGTAGTAACAAAGTTTCCCCATTTGTGTGTCCTTCTGAATTTTTTGTTTTCTTCTCCATATTTTAAAATGTTTTATTGATACTATTTTGGGAGGTAACTCTGTTACTGTCTACTCTCACTCCCAACCCCCACCCCTTTAAAATGCTACGTTTTAACAAATAAGTAATGTCAAGTAAAATAAATCAATGCATTGGCAATATCTGAAAATGTTATGTCACTTATCTCTTGATAGGTGATGGTATTCATCTTCAGTCTTCTAGTCCTTTTTGGTCACTGCATCAATCAGAAATCTCAATTCTTTCAAAGATTCTTTCAAATTCTTTTAATTCCTTTCCTCCACATTATTGTGGTCATCATATAATGTGTTCTTATGGCTCTGCTCATTTCACTCTGCATGAATTGCATCAGTTCATGAAAATCTTCTTAGGTTTTTCTGAATTCATCACCAAAACTCCCTTTTAGACACTGAAAAATTTCACTGCAACTGAGAAGGGAATGAGGGCACTTGCCTAGTGTCATTTACATAGCTAAGTAATGATAGACAGGACTAGACCTCAGGCCTCTTGACTACAAATCAAGTGCTCTTTTCCATATATTTTTAGTAACTTTTTATTTCCAGCTTTTGGTGAATTTTCTTCCCTCCTGAAAATAGCCCACCTTTAATAATTCATTAACAGTTAGCTAGAGTTTTTTTTTTAATCCAGAGAAATTCTGAATAGTTGAGAGTTTCAGAGCTGTAGACAACCAATTAGTGGTGGTAGAAAGATGCTTCCCTACTCCCCCCCCCCACCATGAGTACCATCCCTATCCTGTTTTTGCTTGCTGATTTTCATGTTTGCTTCCCATCTTTTTTCCTTTTATTGTGAAATTTAAAAGTTTAAGAACTAGACCCCTAATCCTCAAGTGTCTTGGTAAAAGCATTCTATTCTCTTGTTAAATTAATTTTTGCTATATGTAAAACAAACAATTCTCCAGTAGATGGGTTTCTCTATGCCTTAAAACTTGACTCATATTAAATAAGCCCCTCCCAATGCTCCTAATTGGAATGACCCTTTCAGACTTCCCACAGCACCTGAAACTTAGGTGTCATTTAAAAAAAATGTATATAACTTTTTTGTGTATAGGCCACATCAGCCTACTAGATTATAAACTCCGTGACTACAAGGACTCTTATGATTTTTATATCTCCTCCCATGCCCATGCACATAGTAAGTTCTTAATGTTTCTGTCTCGTTCCCTGCAAAAGGAGCTTCAGTGTCTTCCTCTTAGGATCAAATATAAACTACGTTTGGTGTTTAAAGTTCTTCGTAAACTGACTCTTTACTGTCTTCCTTTTTAAAGACATTATTTCCTCTATAAACTCTACAATCCAGCTACACCAGCAGTTTTTCAAACATGACAGTTCATCTCCAATCGCCATACCTTTGCACATAATGTTCCCTATGCCTAGAATGCTCTGCCCATCACTTTCTCTTTTTAGAATCCTTGGCTTCCTTCAAGATTCGGCTCAAATCCCACCTTCTGCAGATGTTTGGGTTTCCCCAGCTGTTAATGCTTTCTGCTTTCATATACTTACCTATTGCCTCCCTCATCAGAATATATTCTGTTTAAGAGTAGGTACTATGGGGGCCGCTAGGTAGCTCAGTGAAGAGAGCACCAGCCCTGGAGCCAGGAGGACCTGAGTTCAAATCCAGCCTCAGACACTTAACACACTTATTAGCCTTGTGACTTTGGGCAAGTCATTTAACCCCAATTGCCCTCCAAAAAAAAAAGCAAAAAAACGAGTAGTTACTGTGGCTGTTTGTCTTTTCTTGGTTTTTTTAGCTCAGTGTCTGGCACATAGTAAACACTTAAGAAATACTTTTTGATTGACTAAATGACTTCAGTGGGCATAATTTCCTGTAAGAGGACAGTAATTCTGTCTGTGCTCTTGTATTGCTTCTTTTGTTTATCCCAGGTGCAGCTGAATATCTTCTTAAAGCACTGAAAACCAATGAACTTTGATTTAATCTTGATCAATATTTGCATCACCCAAACTTTCTGACTCATCCCTAGCTTTGTCATTGTAGGTTTCCCAGACGTGAAAGCTAGTCTCCCAAGTCTCCCCCTTCACTGGGTATAGTTTCCTATGTCTCCTCCAGAGTGCAAGGTTATTCATGTCCCTCGCTATCATTGGCCCTTGTAGTTGTCTCTGTTTTCCAGCATTTAGGGTTTTAACTGGACTGTCATCTCTAGGAATTGAATTATAGTCTTAGGGAGATATGGATGTAATGTAGCTTCCTTATGCCTGGCAGGCAGCTGTGTTTGTATAATTTTAAGGCAATTTAGCTCTCATCTCCTCTATAGTCCACAGTCTGATTTAACTCACCTGCAGCTATTCATAATCTCAGTTTTAATTAATCTTTACCAAGGAGTGGATCAAGATGATTCTTTTACAAGGTGAGTTTCAGTGTGAGTACTTTCTGAAGGTCTAAAGAGTCTTAAAAATAACATTTTTCACATGACATTTCCTTTCTGGATCAAGGGTTTGGTAATGTCACTAATTGGGATGATAGACTGTTTTTCTTTACTTTGTCACTTGAAACAACTACATACTATCACCCTTAAGATTGTGTTCCCAGGGGAAGGGTTGAGTAAAGTGCATGGTATCAGTATCTAAGTTATTCTTTCATTATTAGACTATAGATTATAGATCAAAGCAGGAGTATAAAAGACCACTTATATTGATTGGCTTTTACAAAGGGATTTTAACTTCAGAAATAAAAAATTTACATTTTCCTCTAGTACTATTAGGGAATTAGGCTCAAAACATAGCTCATTTCCTATGTAGTGCTGGTCACAACAAGTTCCTGACCAAAGGTGGCATCACTGCCAGAGGAGTCCTCATTTCAGCTTTCATCACCTTGGGTGCAGAAATTTGCTCCCAAAGGTTGCTCCTTGTGGCATTGATGCTGGACTAGTGGCAACACTCAGCCTGGATTCTGATTCCCAGATTCCCATGACTTGCTCTCCCAACCAAGCCAGAGAATTCTCTTCCTGCACCTACAAGAAGGAGCAAAAAAGAGCAGGACAGAGCGCTGTTTCTCAGGGACTGTTTCTCAGTTTCCTGTGGTCTAAGAAGGGAAGAAGACCCTGAGGCCTTTTCCCTTAACTTACAGTCTCTCACCAGACTCTGTGAGTGAAAGGGCTTACTACAGTCCTCTGGATGTGGCAGAGAGGCACCCCAAACTGACAGGCTTTAAAAAGAAAGACTTACAATTCTGGCTATGTAACCACTCAAAAAAGTCTCTTTCAAACCGCATGGTTAGCTTACCAAAAGGAGTTACAGCATGTCCATTTATGCTTCATGATCCCGCCAACACATTTAAAGGAACCTCATCATGATTCTCCCAGAGGCCATCTGCCCAGTGTCCTTTTCATGGAGAGGTTGCATCCAGCAAGCGGATAGGGCCCGCACATGTGCCAGATTCCCCTATTACATATATGTTTAAAAATTTTGTCATAGGATTATAGATTTAGAGTTGGAAAGGCCCTTGAAAGTCATTAAGTCCAACTCTACAATTCTACTGATGAAGAAATGGTACACATGCATGGCAGAAGTAGGATGCAAACCCCAGGTCTTCTGATTCTAGCACCTTTTCAGCTTATCCCTGCCTATTTGGCATAAACACATAATGAATAATAAAAGTTGTAATGTATACATATCATATTTTAAAAAACCTCATTAGACTTTCCTCATCCCCTTTGGAATGCATGATAGTTATGGAGAACAGGTTGAAATTTAATAAAACACTATCTTTTTTCTTTTAACAAAATATGCTAAGCAAATGAGCAATATGAATAAGATGGAAAATATAACAACCTATTTAAGAGAATATTTAGCTATACAATTCATATCTAGTTAATGTGCTAATTATAAATGATTCTCATTAGTCCATTACTTAGCAATATTTTGTTAACCTTGTTTTTTTTGAATCCAGAACGACCAAGCTATATTCCTCTACAAATATTTTGTCATTACATCTTTTGACTCATTTTGCATGCCTGATTCTCTGTTCCTCCAGCCCCCTAGCTTCAACTAGGGCCATTTAATATTACTGTCCATAAGAAGAGGGGATGTGACATCAATAACTCCCAGGTTCAGCATTGCATTGTTGTTGTTATTGGTCCTGCTTTTACTTTACTGTACAGGTTCTTGCCTTGTTTACCTGTGACAGGATGCCCACCTGTAACCCTAGGTCCTTATTCTTAGCTTTTCCATGCCTGAGTCATTGTTACCTCCTGTAAAAGAAGGGGGTCAGGCTAAGTGATCCCCAATATCTGTGATTCTAAATTACTGATGTAAAAATTGTCCAAGGATTCATTGATAGGTACTGCTGCCAAAAACCCTTATTGATAACTCAGAGACATTTTAATAAATGGTTTTTTATATGCACAGAGCACAGAGCACAGAGCCATGCATGGTACATAAAAACCAACAGGTCCTAATATTGTTTTCAGCAATCTTGTATAGTCTTTAGTTACATTAGCAGAATGGAAACCAGGGAATTTTACAGAGGACACAAGGGGGAAGATAAAGATTTACATATCAAAGAACCAATAGCAGAAGGGGAAGATCTACATCAGATAAAAAAAAAATAAACTGGTCAGCAAATACTAGGGGATTTAACTGGAATTTACAGTAAGAGCAGGAACTAACTAGATAGCAGTAGGGCTATAATTGATGTCAAAGCTTACATAAATAGGGGTAATAAAGCTGAGCCAGAAGTTCTTCTATCAATAACCAGTTAATTTCCTGAGCTGCAAGCTCTAGCTAATGATGTGGTTTGCAATCTCAGACAAATGATGGCAATAATAAAATTGTCTTATGACAAGACTATCATGACAGTCTTCCATTTATTTCACTAAGGATTTGCAGGCAGTATAACTGTATACTAAAGCCCATAGACCCAGAACAGCTTTGATTAAGTCCCTTTAACCTCACCATGCCAGAGTTTTTCCTTCTATAAAAACTCTCTTTATAATGGTAATAAATTTTTTTTTCAGAATGATGCTAATGACTACACAGATTGAGACTGATTTCTGTTTCCCTCTCACCTTTCTATTTTATGAGAAAGACTGAGGAAGAAAGGTAGTGTGGTATGATACTAAACCACAGATTGGAAATCAGAGAACCTGTCTTTAAACTTTGGCTCTGCTGTTTAGTACCTTTAATTCACTCCTAAATCACCATCTATTTATTTTGTATCTACTAATTTATGAACATGTTGCATTCTTTTGGTGGAATATATGATAGGCAGCTAGGTGGGTCAGTGGACAGCAGGGGACCTAGAGTCAGGACGACCTGAATTAAAATCTTGCCTTAGAAACATACTAGCCGTGTGCCCCTGAGCAAGTCATTTAACTCCTTTAGCCTCAGTTTCTTCATCTGTAAAATGGGGATAAAATAGAACTTGCCTCATAGAACGGTTATGAGGACCAAATGAGTTAATATATGTAAAGTGCTTTGCAAGTCTTTAGAGCTATATAAGTGCTGGTGATGGTGATGATGATGATGATGCTTGTGGACAAGGACTCTCTTTTCCTATTTGTATTCCTCAGTACTAGCACAGTACTTAGTACACAGTAGGTGCTTAATGAATGCTTGTTGATGGACTTCTGACTCTGAGCAAATCATTTTACCTCTCTAAGATTCAGTTTCCTTGTCTTTAAAATGAGAAGATTATAGTAGATGGCATCCGATGCCCTTCCCAACTCTAAATCTGTGCTCCTATAATGCTGTACCCGAGACTTAAGAGTAATATTGTGTCTCTTTAGAACAGCTGGGGAATTCTTTGTTCTGAATAGTAGTTTTTCCTCAGCAACTAAAGGTTAACCCTTTAAGTTCCAGAATTTTAATTTTAACTCCACCCTATTTAAAATGGTGACTTTTCTAAAATGTACTACTTTGATAGAGTCTGTCTTAACCACTAAAGGAACATTAAGAATATATGTTATCTTGACCTGTCTAGCTATAGCTTGAGAGGCAAATGAAGATGGGGCTGACCCCAGCAGTACTTGTTTTCTTGAAAAAGTCCCTGATATCAGCTTGCTCCTTATTTATGTGCCATTTCTTAAAAAATGGGATGGAACAGGCACATCCAGCCATATGACCTCATGAGCAGCATAACTTGGCTACATTATTGAAAAATTAATTAGTGAGTCAAAGGCTGGAGCAGCTTTGTCCCCAGTGGTTTTCTCAGTCTCAAAAAAATACATCATCATCATCATTCTTGCTATGGCTGTTGGTGTCTCCTACTTGTCAGCACCATTCAAAACATTGTCTGCTTTCTGCATCACTTACATAACTGGCTCCTCTTTGTCAAGTCGTACCAACTCTTTTATCTTGTGTTATTTTTTAGTAGAGTGTGAAAGAGAAGTGTCCTTCATTACTTTAGGAATTTGTGCTAGAGTACTTTACAGGGTGAATTCTTTCTTAGAAGAAGATGATGTTTTTCAGACATGATAGCAATTTACAATTTACTCTTGTCCCTCCTCAGTGACTGACTTGGAAGGGAATTTCCTCCATATAAGTAATATTTAAAATCACATCTTTTATATAATAAAATATTGAAAGTCCTTCAGAGTGCTTATGTCATTTATCAGCTCAGGAATGTCTTCTGTAGGAATATTTCATATTCTAGAAAATAAAAAACAAATATAACAGTGCCCTAACATACAATTTGAATGTTATAACTGATTATATTTGAATATATATATGCTGCATAAACACATATAATATATAAAACTCTACTTGTATCTTTATTATATAATATATAACTATATTATATGTAGAAAGGATACATATTGTATAACTGATTATAGTTCAATCAATAACACTTAGGGATATTCTGCTTCCTCAGAAGGAGTAAGTTATACAGTTGTATAATAATAGAATGGTTTCATATACTTATGTCTATATATTTAATAGAATGATTCTAATCATGCTTTCAGTCACTTACCTTGACTCTGGGCACATCACTTGACTTCACTTAGCCTCAGTTTCCTCATCCATAAAATCTAACCTCACAGGATTATCGTGAGGATCAAATAAGATAATTTTTGTACAGTGCTTTGCAAATCTTAAAAATGCTATATGCTAGCTATAAAGGTAATTATTATTATTTGATATTCTTAGGCAAGCCTATGGTTTTCAAGCAGAGGCAATATGGCAAAGTGGAAAGAGCCATAAACTCCCAGTAATTCTGCCACTGATCGTGTGACCTTGGGAAAGTCACTTACTCAACTAGTCCTCTATTTATGAACCAGCTAATCAGTGAATCAACAGATATTTTAAAAGTGCTTCCTAAGTACCAAAGAAAGGTGAAATAAAAACAAAAACAAACCCAACCCCCTCAAACCAAACCCTGTCCTTAAGGATGTTGATGGAATGTTTGCCCTTGAGTAGATTTAATTCCTTGTCTTTACAATGAAAGGATGATAATGGATGGTATCTGGGGGCCTCCCCAACCCTGAAGTGATGCTCTTATGTTCCTCTGCCTGAGAATTACACTAAAGTTACGTCTCTTTGGAACCTCTCGGGAATTCTTTGTTCTGAATAATAGTTTTTCCTCAGCAACTGTAAGGAGTTTACATCCCAACGGAGGATCCAAAATTTATATAAATGGCTGAAAACAACATACAGCAGAGTAGATGGAAGGTAACCTTAGGAAAAGGCACTAAAAGCTGTCAGGAGACCTAGAAAAACTTCCTGTAGAAGGTGGTATCTGAGGCAAGTCTTGTCTAAGAGGATGAGGCGAGGAGGGAGAACGTTTATTTCCTTTATACCTAAGGAAATAGGAAAAAAGGTATGGAAGATAGGCATCCCGAAGTCACAGAGATGGGAAATGGAGCATCCATTCTTCCAGAGGAAGAGGAAATTGGCCACCATGGGTCAGAGGAGTTATGTGTAAGAAGACTGGAAAAGCAGGAAGGGGCCAGTTTGCAAAAAACTTTAAATATCAGGTAGAGTTTTTATTTGGTCCTGGTTTTGATAGGGAGCACCTGGAATTTGGTGAATGGGGATGGGGAGAGGCTGCATGGTTTTACATGGGCAGACCTACACATTTTGGAAAAATCACTTTGGCAAGTGAGTGGAAGATGGACTGGAGGAGGGGAGGGAGTCAGGAAGGGGGTGCAAATTAGAAAGTTTTTGCAATAGTTTAGACGAGAGGTTTTGAGGTTCTGAACTAGGGAGGTGGCTGTGTGAGGCCAAGGGAACCTAAGACTTTTTCAGTTCTGACATTCAGGAATTGTGTTTTACTCTGGAGATACAAAAATACACAGAGATCTCTTTATTCATCTATGATTTAAGCAACAGGTCACACTTGCCCTTGGGGCTCAGAAGAACAGGTAGGGGGAGAGGTAAGGCTCATTGAACTTTAATGTTGTTCTCATTACCTCTCAGAAGCTATTTGGAACAGGCTGGCATCCGCCTCCTTGGAATAAATACATTTCTCCTGAGAGTATCACATTGAGGAAAAAAAGGGATTTTGCAGGCATGTGGATCCCTAGAGAAGAAGAAAAGGGATAAATTGTTTCATAAATCAAATAAGGTGCAGTATAATTAGATGGTGAGGGAAATCTATAATGCATCTTTCAGCACAGGGATCCATATACAGTTGATGTTTTGTCTGGAGCAAGAGAGCCATTCTAGACCTCCAGGAATGGCTAACCTCTGATCTTCAGGCCTTGGAAAGTGTACACAGAATTAGAACCCCCTCCCATTCCTTTACTCAAATTCCTAGCTCTATTTTTAGCTAGCTCTCTGCCCTGTTCCTAGGCTTATGTTAATGGACAGAGACAGTTTCTAGGGGCACTAAAATTGTGGAGATGGGGCTCTCATGGACCAGTTACGTGTCTGTGGCATCTCCAGAATGTGCCTGTTGATGGTTAACACCTGTCTTTTAGAGATCCTAACTCTTCATGAAGTGTACTATCAAAAAAGTCTAAAGCACTTTACATATTTTATCAGCTTGATCTCAACTAACATATGTCTTTCTTACATCAACATAGCCCTTTGTTGATTCATTGAGTATTTGGGCCTCTCGCTTGCTGGCTGATCACCCCTGGGATGGGGTGACCTCATCTCTCGGTACTCTGTTGTTTTCTTGTTCCATGGGTAATTTCTCATCCCAGGCTTTAGCAGTCTGCTTGGCATAGCGCCAAAATCCTCAACTCAGAAGTTTCTGGCCTTAAGAAGAATTTAAACTTTATCACCATGATTGAGAGTCGGCTCTCTGTAAGTTCATGATACAAGCATCGTCTTGTGCAGTCTTGCAGGAACATCTCGACCTGACCGAGCCAGATTCTTGTGGTCTCTGGATGGCCCACTCTAGTGCTTCCTAGATGGGCAATTGGGACAGAACACTAATCATATCTGAGTCTGTTTCCTCCTCTATAAATTAGGGATAATCACACATGTACTCATGACCTCACAGGGATGTTCTGAAGAAAGCACTTTTAAACTCTGAAGGCACTGTATAAATGAGATCTGTTGTTATTATTAATTTTTTTCATCTTTATGATGGAGTTCAAATAGAAATGGTCCAAATTGCTATCGTGTTGTTATTCTTTTATATGAAATGTTCTGTAGGGTTTCATGCAGGTGGGGAGAATAACTTTTTTATTTTCTTGTAAATGAATAAAATAATTGTGATGTAAGCTCACCTTTGGATTCAATGAAAGTATCTTTGGAATAATTCCAGTGACACAGAGGATTGTGGTATGACATGTACCTCATCTTATTCCCACATGTCTTTGATTTCTTCTTTCTCTCTATTTTCAAAGCTTGTCATGCCATGTAATTTGAAATTTGAATATCTAATAGGGCTTCATAGTCATCATTATGGTTGGGCAAACATTTGGCCCAATTCACTCTTTGATGCTTTCTGGGAGAAAGAGGAAAGTGATTTGTAGGGGTCCATCGTGAATGTTGATGTGCTGACTTATGTGCCTTTTAATGTGCTTGTGCCTTGTGAGGAAGATGGAAACTTTCTTCTTATTACAGATAATTCTGTTTTGATAAGAAATATCTTTATATATAATAAACCATTTTCTACTAGCCAGTTGTCATATCCTTAATAATGCTTGTTGCAGCTACAGTTGAAAGAAAGATTCCTATTTTTACAATGAAAGAAAGGAATTATAGCTGATGCTTTATGAGATTGCAGCAAAGCCAGCACTTTTAGCGATATGTGGTACTACTTTTATGTATATTTACAGATATTTATAAATGGTGTTGCTTTTCTTTTGTTGTATCGTATTAGTCACTTAACTTTTCTACACCTCAGTCTCTACATCCATAAAATGAGGGGGTTGGAGCTAATGGCCTCCAAGGTAATTTTTGACTCCATGATCCTACCAGCCTATGTACAGTGGTATATGAATTAGCTGGGACAAAGAAAAATAACCAGATTTATTGGCCTACAATATACTACTTTTTACGTCTTTAAACAAATTATTAATATATAATATACAATTTTGCAGAAATGTTTTATTTTACATTATTTGGCATGAGTTAGTAAGAGTTTTGCACGTATAATTTAATTATTTGACATGAATACACGCTTTCATCAAATTGGATATTAAACATACCTTTAATGAACAATTTATTTGTGTAAACCTAGTTTTGATGGTAACTCTTAGGTTTTCAATGGGATTCAAGTCACACAACTTCCCAGGCCAGTGAAGCATATTTATTTCTGCCTCTTGAATAAACTTTTCAACCTTTTATACGATGTGGTATGGTGCAATGTCATGATAAGATATTCTGTCTTCTTTTGAGAATTTCTATATGTAACACAGAAGCTTTTGGATGCCGGGCTTTAGCAGGTTCACTCTTGATCTGGGCATCCAGAAGGACAGCAGTAGAGACATGATAAGGGATTAATTTCTTTATTTTTCCTGATGGTGGTGGTTTGGGAAGGAGTTGAGGAAAATTACCCGCCTAGTCACTCTTCTCATTTGGGCTGGCCACATCAGCTCCTACAGCATCCCCTAAATCTCGATGGAGGCCAGTTGAAACAAACATACACATTACACAAATCCCCACTTGAGCACTTGATTTATAGAGGAGAGCACAAAGAAGGCAATTTGCCATCAATAGCCTCAAAAGTTTACATTAACTTTAGCAATATCATGGTGATTCAGCATAGCGCAGGCACAGTGTGCTGTTTACAAGTTAAACTCAAATGTTTATATTATATATATGCAAGTGCAGTGAGATTGTTTACAGGTTGTGATCTTGGGAACTTGTAGACTGTTTATGGTCATGGATCCTGGGAACTAGTATCTTATAAAGAAAACAAATTTACCTTACGTACACTATAATTCTATAATTATTCTGCTTCTCAGTTTATGTATATTTCGACCAGTGGTTCTCAACCTTCCTAATGCTGTGACCCTTTCATACTCGTATGTGGGCATGTCTGCGTGTGGGTGGACCCGCCTGGCGACAGATAGAGAAGCAGTGTCTTGGTTCCTAAGACCATTGGAAATACGTGTTTTCCAATGGTCTTAGGTGACCCCTGTGAAAGGGTTGTTTGTCCTCCAAAGGGGTCGTGACCCACAGGTTGAGAACCGCTGATTTAGACCCATTGGAAGAAAAAAAATTCCCCCAAATTTGAGTGGATGTTTTATAGTCTGATAAAGATACTCAAATTTGATAGGTTAATTTTGACTTCCTTTGTTAACAGTTTTGGCAAAAAAGATCTTAAATAAAAAAAATGAGTTTTATCAATAAAATCTCTTTTCATGATACTCAGTTTTCAGGTGTTTGTGTGGCTTTTCCCATGATAGTGGTTTTTTTCTTCATAGCTGTTATTGGAAGTTTTTTGAAAAATTGGTCTTACTGTTCTTTCTACTTCAAGAAACCTATTCAGCATTTTCAAGAAGCCTCCTGTAGAGGAGTCAGTAACAACCAGTCCACAGCTGCCAGGTCCTTTAGAATATCACTGCTTCTTTCCTGAGAATTAGTCAGGCTGTTTCACAGTGTTAGTCTGTCAGTTTTTAGTGCTGTGTACTTCCTTTGTGTTTCTGATCCTGTTTCATTGTGGGCTTGAATGATGTTTGACTTCACACCAACAGCCACTGCAATTTTTCTAAGAATCATTGAAATGTGCTCTTTAGGAGTTCCTATTTTTGTGCATTTCCTTGGAGTAATATCTATCCTTAAAAACTATGAATTTGAAAACACAACAAAAGAGAACAGTAAAATATGTGTATGGTATAAAATTTAACACTTCACTGACTTCACACAAACTAATGATGAGGAAACCCCTGCAGTCTGCATTCACGTATTCCAAGATGGATGTACTGAGTCAGTCTAGTACCAGTAGAAGTATATATGCATGACCATTGCTGTAACAAAATGAAACCATATCAAAATTATTGCTCATCCTAAGTTTTTCACACTGTAGTTACTTTAGTTACCCAAGTGAGCGACTTTGAAATGTCTGGAAGAAGTGAATACATCACACCTGGCTTGATAATATGCCAAATTATTATAATATAAACATCCTGCAGTTGAAGACTGCATCTTACACAAACTGCCTGTCTCTTTCAGCCCCTAGAATCATGTTCTACCCATGGTAGACAATAAACATTTATTACATTGAACTGACTGACCAGTTTATTTACCTTGAATGACATAGCATCAATGAGTGTCAGCCCTTTCTTCCTTTCTAGGCTATGCTCTAGGAAATGGCAAACCACTAGAGTGTCTTTGCCAAGAAAACCCCAAATGGGGTCACAAAGAGTCAGACATGACTGAGATAGGTTATGCTTGGAAGGGGGTGCTTTTACACACAAAGGGTCGTTCATATTCTTTTTTGCTTTAGGTATCACCAGCATTGGGCAAAACTGAGGAGCCCTTGAAGTCTGCCTTCATAGCCTCCACCAGAGTACTTCTAGTCTCTCTCATTGTCCTCATGCTACCTGGATGTTCAGAAATCATCTTCTGAAACTCATTTAGATTAAGGTATCAAATGATAGTGAAGTTACCTTTATCCCACTATAGACTTAATTTTTTAAATTTTATTTTTTCTCAATTACATGTAAACAAAAATTTTCTATCATTGATTGCTTAAAATTTTTGAATTCTACATTCTCTCTTTCCCTCCTTTCTCCTCCCCCCTCCTTGAGAAGACAAGCAATTTGATATAGATTATACACATGCAATCAGGCAAAACATTCCCATATCAGCCATGTTGCAAAAAACAACAACCGCAGATCAAAAAAACCCCTCCTCAGAAATAATAAAGAAAATTTTTAAAAAATACACTTCAGTCTGTATTCATACTCTATCAGTTCTTTCTCTGGAGTCCCACCATAGACTTTTAAAAAGTAATTTTGCCTCTCCGAGTATCAGTTTACTCAGTTGTAAAATGAAGTTAATAGGAACACCTGGCTTACAGACCTGTAATTGAGTGATGTGATTATCTATCTATCTATCTATCTATCTATCTATCTATCTATCTATCTATCTATCTATCTATCTGTGTGGCTGTCTGTCTGTCTATCTGCACACACACACACACTCACACATATATACACACATATGTGCATACATATATATGTTCACATGTATATATACATATACACATGTGTGTGTATATTTGCAAATATGAAAGCACTGTATAATAAGTATGAACTATTATTATTACCTCTCCTAGGAGTATTTGGATTTTTCATTTGGAGTCAAACTTTACGATAAAAGTCTGATGCTCCTGCGGTGGAATCAAGGCTTTTTCTAGTCAGTGGGGGATGCACTGTGGAGGGCCTAGGCTTTCCCTGCTTGGCATGTCAAGGGGTCGGGTAAATCTCTGAGGGAGAAATTTTTCTCAGTCAGCAGAGTTCTAGGGAATGGCCCTGGGAAATGGTATGTCATTTGGTCTGAGTTTCTGAGCCAAACCCCTCCTCCTCCACCTAGGGTTGAGAGATAATCAAAAGCAGTCTGTCCCCTGAGAGTCCCTTTAGGGGAGACAGCCAGAAACATCAACAGCCATCTATATGTGCAGTACATCATTATAAGCAGATGTCAGAGCAGCTCAGGCAAAATGTAAGGCTGAGGACTGCATTGTGGAGGAGAAATCTTAGAGGGCTGGATCCCCAGGGAATGACTAGAAGCTATCTAACTTTGGTTTGACTGGTGGGTTTTTGTTGTTTAGTCGTGTCTGACTCTTTGTGACCTCATTTGGGTTTTTTTGGCAAAGAAAATTGCCGTTTCCTTCTCCAGCTCATTTTACAGAGGAGGAACTGAGACAAACAGGGTTAAGTGACTTGCTCAAGGTCACATAGCTAGTAAATGTCTGAGGATGGATATGAACTCAGGAAGATGTCTTCCTGACACCAGGCTGGGCCTAGTGCTCCATCCACTCACTGGGCCACCTCCGTGCCCTTGACTGGTGGGATTCTCCCATAATTAAGCACCTAGAGTGAAGACTAAATGCTTGTGTCCTGAGTATGGCAGGTTACAAAGGTTCTATAGAGGATGGTTCGAGGAAGATTTCGTATTAATGCAGTATAAGCTCTTTGAGAGTAGGGATTATTTCATTCTTTGTATTTGGGTCTCCAACACGTAACTCAAAGCCTGGCACATAGCATGTGCTTTAGAACTGACAGCTGATTGAATAATGCCGGGCAGAATTTATATAGGCCAGTGAGAAGTACTTCCCCTCCTCCACATTGGGTCCATTTTTTTGCGGCCAGTCAGACTATCTCAACTAGATCTGAAGTGCAGTGGCCACTGATGGCTACATTTCAGTACTGAACAGCATGGCAGCTGTGACCTTGATCTGTTTTTCTGATTTGGGCTGCTTCACCCCTCCTTAGGCAGCTTGGTGGGAGTGTATTCCAAGAGGCTCACTATATTCATGCCAAACTTGGTTCTGGTACCCAGTCAAGCTTTAGCCCCACTATAGCTCATACCTCCCAGACTCAAAAGTAATCCTCCAGCCTAACTACACCTCCGCACTGGCTGAGAAGAAGAGCTATATTAGCTAGGCAGTTGTCTTCTTTCTGTATAGAGAGTATAGCTTAGGTATGAATATCAGCGTAGAAACACTATATGCATTAACTTTTCATGATTTAATGTATAAATGTATAAATTGTTATCTGTGATAAGCCTAAAGTTAATTCAACAGAGAACCCTAGATTCAGTTTGGAGGACCTGGGTTCCATTCTGACTCTGCCCCTTACTACCAGAGTGAACTTGGACTTTTAACCTCTCTGCCTCAATTTTCCTTGTATGTAAAATAAAGGAGTTAGCACAGAAGACCCAAGTACCCTGCTATTTCTAAATGCTAGGATATATTTTTTACTTTGGTTAAATATTTTGAAGTTCTCTTTGGGTGATGGAACCAGAGAAAGGCAGAGAATATATTTGTTTGCATAAAGTCATTAAGGGGAGGGTACCAAACTTTTAAGCTAACTCTGTGGTACATGATGGGTCCTAATGTAGTCTTATCTGTAGTTTTCTCTGATAAGATTGGAAATGAACTCTTTCTGCTCTACATAAATTTTGTATAGAATTGTCAGGAGAAAGCATCAGCTACCAGGGTGAAGCCGGCATTTGGGCTGTGATTTTTTTTTTTCCTGAACAGAAGGTAATAGAAAGGCCCCTAAGAAGGTATCTAATTGTTTTATTTTCTTTTATAAAATATATTTTATTGATGCTTTTTTGTTTTTCATCACAGTTATCTCTGGAAAAAGCTGTCTCCACCCGCCAGCCATCCCACCCCATCCCTTCCAGATTGAATCCTGCCTTGTAACAAAGAAAAACAATTAAGCAAGACTCCCCAACTCACTGATTATATCTGACAGTGTAAAAATTATTCTGCTCTATTAGTCCCCTGCCTCTCTGCTATGAGGAAGGAGATGTGTTTCATTATCTGTTTTCCAGGGCCATCACTGGTTTTTCAATTAAGAAGCCATTTATTTCTCCCTAAATTTCAGAAATAATTAGGAACCGCATAGGCTCATTCTGTACTCTGTAGTGTTTTCTATCCTGTGGAATACGTTTTTAGCCATTTTCAGTCTTATCTGACTCTTCATGACCCCTTTTGGGGTTTTCTTGGCAAAGATACTGGAATATTTGCCATTTCTTTCTCCAACTCATTTTACAGACAAGGCAAACAGGAGTAAGTGACTTGCCCAGGGTCACAAAGCTATTAAGTGTCTGAGGCCACATTTGAACTCAAGGCCCAGCACTCTATCCACTGTTCCACCTACCTGCTACATAGATGGGTATCCCTTTCTTACTTTTCTTAAACTGTAGTTGTGATATCTACATTTGGGTAAAGTAACCAAGTCAATAAGCTATTTATGAAATATCTACTGTGTTCCTGGCGCTGTGTTAAGCACTGGATGCTGAACTGGTCGTTTCAACAATTATAAATAGTTGAAGTATACACTCGTATGGATACCTCCATTTTTTGTAAGATATGATGTTGCCTGGGTTAGCTAGGCAATTGTCTAATTTCTGTATTGAATTTTATGTAGACACAGCCCTTGTTCTCTCTCCTTTCCTTCTATCCCTTAATTCCTATCTACATTTAAGTCAGCTGTAAAATCTGAGGGATCCTTCTTTCATCTGAGGCTCTCATTTCCATTAATTTTGAATTTCTTTTGAAAAAACCTTGTTTGTCCCCCATGATTTTCCCTATAAATCTATATCTAGCCTCCCAGCCTGGTGTCATTACCCTTTAGATGTTTACAGATTTTCCACTATGTATTCCATTATTGCAGTCAGATCCAGCTCTCAGTTCATTAAGTTCTAATTTCTTCATTCATTTTTTGGAAAATTAGTGCCACATTATGCCATAGCTTTTCTAGTTTATGGGTATCACTTGAATATTCTGTGATTTTTCTGAAATAATCAAAATGACTTTATAAATCTATTAGCCAATTCTCTCTTCAAACATGATAGTCAGACATATTCATATCTAGAGTCTATTCAGTTTTCTGGAATTCAAGGACTTGGAGTCAGGAAAGTTGAATTCAAATCCAGCCTCAGACACATATTAAATGTGTGACCCTGGGCAAATCTGTTTGCCTCAGTTTCCTTATCTGCAAAATGGAGATGATAATAATAGCACCTACCTCCCTGGGTGGCATGAGCATCAAATGAGGTAATAATTGTAAAGTACTTAGTTAGCACAGTGTCTGGCACACAGCATAGTAGGCGCTTTATAAATGTTAGGTGTTGTTTGTAGAGAGCTTAACATGGTGCCTGGCACAGGGTAGACACCGAAATGTTTCTTCATTTCATAGGCATCTCCTCTAATTTGTTACTGACATTTATCCTCACCCGGTCTTTATTTTTTCTAATTTCTTCAAATTTCTGTTTCCCATTCATAAAGACATAATTAAGACATTACCTTGCTGTTAACTAAAATCTACCTAGCTTTTCTCTTTGTAAATATGATTGTACTGCAATCATCATTTATAGATGTTTACAGGAATATATAAAGCTGTCTCCCTAAAACAAGGCTGTGAGGTTGGGAGAATAAGTGCTACTTCCCTCTCTCAGAGGTAGAATTTGAACTCGGGTCATCTGATTGCAGTCACTGCTCTTTCCTCACTGTGTTACACTGCTTCCTCTGGTAAGGCATTCATTGAATGTTTGTTTAAGTTATTATGTTAAAGGGACTGTACTAAGTGCTATAAGTGATGCGGAAGAAACCTGCTAAAATATTAGCATGATACACACCAATACTGATATTAAATAGTACAGTCTTATTTTATTTACTTACTTTTTAATGACAGCAGTTTACATTTATTTACAATGTTTGGAGGGGGGACGTCTGGGCAATTGGGGTTAGGTGACTTGCCCAAGGCCACCCAGCTAGTAAGTGTTAAGTGTCTGAGGTTGGATTTGAACTCAGGTCCTCCTGACACCAGGGCTGATGCTCTATTCACTGTGCCACCTAGCTGCCTCTGTCTTTCTTATTTTACATGGAAACAAGTATAGATTTAACTTTTTATGGAATGATTAGTGTAAGGTTATTTGAGTTTGCTGATTCAATTCAACAAAGATTAAAAAAATACTATTAGCAAGTCTCTCTAATACAGAAGCATTTTAATAGAATAGCAAAGCCATTATTTTGTCATTGAGTGTGAAAGCCGACTTGTTTTCTGGATTGCCATTTAGACTGTTAGATAGATAAATACATAAAGTCCGTGCGGTGAGACAGGTGATAAATGCCCGGGGTACAAATACTAGCAAACAAAGTAGTTCCTGCCCTCAAGGAGCATCCTTTCCGGGGGGGGTGGACCCCTGAAAGGGAGCCGGCAGGGGACTGGGGGGGGGGGGGCAGGGAGGAAGCAGCTCAGGTGCTGGTGATCCATGTTCTGGGCTGGATTACTTGATCTGGGGCAGGTATCCCGGCGTGGAGTTCAGAGTTTAGGGAGGGGAAGGGGGCTGATGGAAATCATGACTGGGGCGGGAGTCGCACTTAGAAAAAAAAGCAAGTGCAATGAAAAAGTAATGGCAGCGTAAAAGGCTTCTTCCGAACGCTCGGGGACCGACCTGCTGCTACTTCACTCCTTTCAAACCCCAGATTCTCTGTGTTTGGTTGTCATGCCTTAATTTAAAGTCATTGTTGAGCGGGGTCGCCTAATGGATGAGTTCGGCACCCTCGGACTTGGTGAGTGTTCAGCTAACGCCGCTATCTGCACATAAAAGTTATCCCATGCGTTGAAGATGCCTCTTTGGGAAAGATTGAGCAGGAAGAAGACTTCTAAGTAGCAAGGGGAGTTTCTTAAGTCCTGCTTTTTCTTTTTCTTTTTCTCTTTGGCACTCACTGGTGGGGAGAAGACTATTTGCATCCATCAGTAACCACGGTGGTTGTTTTCAGCGATGTGAGATACCAGCTACCATTTAAACAGTTTTTTGTCTTTCCCACTGAACTTTCCCAGCAAGTTCCTCCCTTCCCTGCCAGTCACCCGAGTAGCAGCCCTCTCTGCATTCTGGGCCAGAAATGAGCCTCATTTGGGTGTGTCCGAGTTGGTGTACACCCCCGCCTCCTGCTGCTGTTGCTGGTGGTGGTGTGCAAGTTTAGAATGTTGAAAAACACCCAAGTTTATTCCTTTAATATGAAGAAAAAGATTGTCTAGAATGACTTTTGATTTAAAAGTGTGACATTAGCTAATAGCGGGGATCGGATAGCGTGATCTAAAATTTCCTTTCCATGCCTAATTTTTTGGGATTGAGATGGAGAGAGGAAGGGGGGGAGGGAGGAGAGAGAAAGAGAGTGAGCGGGAAGTTTGTATGGGGAGGAGGAGAACGGGTAAGTTGAGGGGGAAGAGGGGAAGGGAAGAAGGAAAGAGAGAGAGATAGAGAGACAGAGACAGTGGGGGATGTTTGAACAGCGCTTCACTGTCATTTACTTGGGGGGAGCCAAGAATTTTTCCATGGATGCCACCGTGCCAGAGAAAACAGGTTCCAAAGAAAGAAAACATAGGCGGTGCTCGAGATGGCAGTGAGTTGTTTAAAGTGGCCTGGGTCCATTTTGTTTGTTGGCCTATGTACAGTGGTACCATAGCAGGTGGCCCTGAGGGTTCTGAGAGGAATGGGAGCTTTGGTGAAATTTTAGAGGTGGAAGAAAGTAGGAGGATCATCTGGTCCAGCCCCTTATTTGTGGATGACTTGGACACTTGCCTGAAAACTTAGGTTGAGTTTGTTGCCAGTGCCAAATTAATTCTGCACCTTAATCTTTTCATACACAAACTCCTGGCTGGGTCTCATCCTTCTTGCTTGAGAAGTAGGTCTAGGTTGAATTGTATTTGTTCTTTGTTTTCCAAGAGGACCATGGTATCAGGGAAATGATGACACGACTTGCAGTTGACTTTGATTTGAGTGAGGGAGGGCTGTGCAGGGTCACCAGCCTCACTTTCTCCTCCAGAGTCACCTGGATCCAGTGACCTGATATTCATCAGGAAGACGGGAAATGACCCAGGATGCAGTGGGAGACTCTGACCCTTTTCTGCTAAGGCCTTTGCAGGTACTCACTGAAAGTGAGGGAACACCCATTCAGAGAATAAAGCTGCCCACTTTACTTGGGGTTTACTGGCTAGATTCTTTCCTCCCTCTCCCTTCCTTCCTTGCGTAAAACCTTAAACCCAGTTCACTCTGAAGGAATAGGTCCCTGCCCAAGCTCCACTTAATGGCTTTATTTTGAGCCCTCCTGGCTTAGAGTGAATGTCAGTGGCAAAGGGGCCATTCCTTGACTCACTTCTAGTTTGAGTAGACATGGATAAAATCCATTGTAGTGGCCAGAAGAGCAAGGGCGTCTGTTATTCCTATTTAAAAAATCCCCAAACACCCTACTAGATTGCGCAGAGTTCAAAGGGTTGAAGCAGTGAGCTGGTTGTTAGGTATTCATTCACTGGGAAGTTAGTTACAGCCTTTGACCTTCTGGAGCTCTCTGTGTAAGAGAGAAGTTGAAATTTTCATGTGATCAACAGAAACACGAAGCTGAATTGAGGGGGAAAGGCAAATCAGAAGTTGTTTTGGTAGACTTGCAAAGTGCTTTGAGTTAATAAAGAAAAGCTTCCTGGAGGAAGGTGTACCTATTTTTATACTTCACCCATTCTCAAATATTACTGGTTCTGGTGGCCGAGTTGGCCTTGGCGTATTATAGCTGCCATGATTTGATAACTCATTATACCGTGGTAGACAGAGGGCTGACCTTTGAGTCATAAAGTTCTGCCTCTGACTTAAAGTTCTGGGACCCTGAGCAAAATTACTTAGCCTTACAGATCCCCTTGGACGAATCTCTGAGACCGGGTATTTTTAATCTGGCATCTGTGGACTGGTTTCTCTGTTTTTAATATTTAACTATTTCAGTGTAATTGGTTTCCTTCGTTTTATGCATTTAAAAACATTATTTATTCTGAGGAGTTCCTAGGCTTCACCTGACTGCCAAAGGGGTTTAAAAAAAGGCTTAGAATTCCTGTCCGAGATTATAATAGCACAGGAGTTGCTGATTTGCATCAAATAGAGGGTGTTTCTCCACTGGGAGGTCACTAGGCTGATATAATCATATTAATAACAATGGCTGCTAAACTGGGGTAAAGTCCCAAGTGATTTGACTGTTGTGCTCAATGGATAGCTGCTAATCACCCAACCACCACTTGTACTGCAGATGGAGAGTGAGTGACTGTTTCATTGCATAAAGATTTCTCACAAATTGGGATGGGCTGAGAGATGGCTACTTTGGGTGTGGTTGTGTAACAATTCATCACTCATAAGGAACTTGAAAACAGACTTTCCCTTCTTTTAGCCTTTTCTGCTCTTTCTAATCCAGAATTATAGCACTGCAAAGGACCCTGTAATTCCCTCTGTTCCACACCACTGCCTTTAGGTATGATTTAAGCGAAACCATCCCAGGCAGATGCAAATTCATCCTGCTTTTTAAAACCCATAGAGAAAATTTCATAGGCTATTGAAAAAGGGGCTTTCCTCCCACTCCAAGACATGATCTCATTATTTGTCTCCTTTGGTCTATAAATTAAGTAGGAGGCAAACATAGTTCTCCTATTTTAATGATGAGGCAACTAAGCTTAGTGAGATGAACCAGTTTACTCCAGGTCACTCATTAGGATGTTTGTTGAAGCTTACTCCTTACATTACTTATTTGTAAAAAGAGTATTGGACTCTGTTAGTAACAGCTGTGTGGCCAGTGGATATTGGGCCTGGAGTCAGGAAGACCTGTGTTCAAATCCAGCCTCAGATGCTTACTAGTTATATGACCCTGGTCAAGTCACTTAACCCTGTTTGCCTCTGTTTCCTCATCTGTAAAAAAAAACAAAACAACTAGATTATAAACTGACTATTTGAAGACAGGGACCATACTTTGTCCTTCTTTTGTATCCCTACGATACCTAGAGAAGGAAATAGCAAACCACTCTAGTATCTGTCATGAAAACCCCAAATGGGGTCACAGTGGGACACGACTGAACTAACAACAGATTCCCTTCTAACTCTAAATCCTGTAATCCTAATTTGGTACTTCACTACAACACATAGTCTCTCCTTGTGCGTTAATATTTTCCAAATTTGCTGTGAAAATTGGGAAAAGCAACCAGACCTTCAAAGTTATTACATGATTTTTCCACTGCTTTTCTCTCCTATAACATGCATGGAACACATTAAGGAATGAGTCAAGTGCATGGTTTTTCTTATATGTACAATCAAGTTAACTCCCCATTGTGCTTTACTTAGTGCAGGAGGAGGCCAAAAAATGAGTCATTGTCAGATTTTAAAAAACCAAAACCGATACTACGGTTTCCAAAGTATCTGATCTAGAGTACGCAGGTTGGAAATCCTGGCTTTTTGCCTTTCTGAAATTTCGTTTTGTTGTTGTTGGTATCTTGATCCTTTTTCCTACAATAAGTCTAAGTAATTTTTACCATTGCTGTTTCACCTGGAAGAATTAACATGAATATACTTCATTTTCTTAGTAAATTCAAAGAAAAAACAAAGACTGAACACATTCCACAGTGTATGGTCTTTTTTCTTCCCAGTAAGTGCATAATAGTAGAAGGAATCATTTTTCTTTTCCATCCCCAGTGAAAAAGTATATCTCTCCAACTTTGCTTTTTAAATTTTATAATGGTAGAAACAGTGAAAGTCTGAGTGTGGTCAGCATTTTGACCTCTGAACATTGAAATTTGACTGTTGTCTCAATGAAATAGTGTTTTGCTATTATTGAAATTAATTATAATTATTATGACTATAGTATGACTTCATTAGAGGTGTTTATGGTGTTGTGGCTGAATGAATTTTCCTGATAACAGAAGTATATCCATTTAATTATTGTATGTTTCTACCCAAGTTAACTGCTTTTGATGGAAAAGTTCCAAAAAATACATTATATGCTTGATTGTATTAGTAAACAATCTATAAAGAGATAAATTAATGTGTCTGGGTTTTTTTGGGGGGTAGGTGTGGCTTAGCATGATTATCATGAACATCAGTTATTGGGATGTGATAAAAGAGTGATTCCCCCAGGGGCTGCTGAATTTTTTTTTTTGTTGGGGGGGGGGGGTAATCAGAGGGCTCCAGACTGAGGTTCATTTTTAGCTTATGCTTCTTTTGTCCTTCTCCTTCTGCTAGCATCCATGCTGCTAGTAGCTTCTCTCAGACCTCCTGTGACTGTAACCAAAGAACTAAAAGTTGCCAGAAAAAAGTAGACAACCACGTTTGAATTTTTACCTTGATTTTGTATCAAAAGGACTGTGATTAAAGTGTATGTCCTTGGTGAACCCCCCCAGAGGCTTGTGAACTAAATGTTGGGTTTCTGGAAATGCGTTCCTGGAGGAAGGAAGGCAGGAGGGAGGGAAGGAAGGACAGAAGAAGAGAGGAATGAAGTAGGGAGAGAAGAAAGGAAGGGATGGACGGACAGAGGAAGGAAGGAAGGAAGAAAGAAGGAAACAAGCAATTTATAAAGCACTTACTATGTGTTAAGTGCTGGGGATAAAATATAAGCAAAATGGAAGATAGCCCCTTCCTTTAAGGAGCTTATAGTCTAAGGAAGGGTTTGGAGAGTGGGGAGAGGGAGTGGGGGAGGGGAGACCACACACAAAAGGGAGCTGAAAAGGGGCCTGGGGTTTACTGAGTACCTGATTTTGAAGTCCAGAAAACGAGGAACAGGTCCAGGAAGGGAATCCCAAGAAAGAACTCACTTAAGTGGGAAAAGGTTGAATTGAATTATCTTTTATTGAATATTTACTCATCTTACTATTTAATTCTTTATGTAGTTATGTTTTCTCTCCCAACTAGATTATAAACTGACTATTTGAAGACAGGGACCATACTTTGTCCTTGTTTTGTATCCCTACAATACCTAGTACACTGCCTCGTACATAGTAGTGTTTGGGATAAAAATCCCCATCCTAAAATTTAATTAAAAATCTGGAGATGTCTTAGGATAAAAACAGGAGTTTATTCTCTTCCCAGGGAGAAGAGGGCAGTCTTCCATATGACTCATCGTGAAGAAGAGGCGTGTTACAAAAGACAGAACATGAATTTATACCCTAATGCAGTCAAGCCCCCTTTCCTGACTGTCTCCTTTCTCATTGGCTGAGAGGCAGACTTAAATCTCAGCACCAAAATCTTCCCCAATGGCAAGTCACTGGGAAGCCCACCACTATCTCTCAGTGGCTGGGAAATAGGTTTACAAAGAACAAGGATGCTGATTGACAGCAAGGGAAAGGGGGGAAAGGTCCCAGAGCAAGGGAGGAGGAGTGAGCCTGGGTTGTCCCTGACTCCCACTGGCCAGGAGGAGGAGCCCACAAAGGGAGGAAAGCGGAAAGGGCTCGCTGCCGTTTGACAGCAGTATTGGAGCAGGGGAAGTTAATCCAAAACTGCCTGAGAAGTTTTCACTCTCCCCAGACAGTAGTCATTCAAAAACTTTATTAATTGTTGATAGTAATATCAGTCGATTTTTACTGTAATGACTCATTTTGAAAATGAAGTAACCCTAAATTCTAAAAGATGTCAGTGGTGCCCATCTCAATAGGTCCTACTAAACTAGAAAAGTCATCAAGTGTGAATGTGGCAATGTATCAGCTGAGTTTGGGAAAACTCATCACCGGGTTGGCCGCCACCTGACCCCAGCATTTATGATACTATCTTCTAAGATATGAAGAGGTTGTAGAAGAAATTCCTAAGCTGGCGAAAACATGGGTCTTTTGAAGTAAATTTTGTCATAATATATTATGGAAGTTATGTTCTTTTCCCTCAGTGGAAGTGTTAACTAATTCATGTAGAAAGAGAAAAAGAAGTCTCACTGATGAAACTTTAACAGGATTTCCAGCTGTGTAATTCTAAAGAATGTAGTCTGACAACTTCCTTTTACTTATTCTTGATTTTTTTGGAATTACTGGTAATGAAATAATTACACAATGATCATAAAGTAATTCAGTAGTTCTAACTGAAGTCTCTGCATCCCTGTTATTTCTAGGGCATTACCTCGTAACAAGTACCATCATGTGGAAACAAATCCTTACTTATGAATAGCTACTGCATTCAAACACCAGTTTACAATTTGAATCAAAGTGCTTAACCTATATGAAAGAGAATCTTAGAAATTGCCTGTTACCTCACCAAAATACCTACTATTAAGTCCTAAAGTATTTCAGACCACAGAAATGATTTATCAAATGGGACAAACACTTTAAAATTTATGTGCTGTAAATGATTTCCTCTGTGTGTTTATTAGACTCATGGATTAGGGACTCTGCTAGACAAAGTGTCCCTTAATTTAAGCAAAACATTTGAATATTGTCTCTCATGCCATTCTTATAGACAAGATGGAGAGATGTAGGGTAGATGATGGTACAGATAGGGGGAGTTCAGTTGAATACTTGGACACATTGATGGGTGGATGTCACCCGGAAGGCACAGCTCTAATAGAATACTTCAGGGTCTGTAGCTGGCCCTGGGTTATTTGGCATTTTTATCAGTGACTTGAATGAAAATACAGGTGACAAGAGACCCTTACCAGATTTGCAGATGTTGCAAAAATGGTAGGGATAGCTAACACACTGAAAGACAAATTTGAGATTCAAAAAAAGTCTAATACAATCTTGAACACTAAGCTAAATGTAATAAGATGAAATGTAATGGGGATAAATGTAAAGTCTTACACATGGGTTTAAGAAAATCAACCTTAAAATGTCACATGGATAGATAGGAGTTTACCTGAAGATTTTGGTGTATGGGGTGTAAGGGGTGTTTCAGTAGGACTAGCACCTCAGGTTTGAGGGCTTACTGAGCTCTTTCTATGGCTGCTCACCACATGGAAGAGGAATTAGCTTTTTTTCTGCTTGACCAGGAAGAGGAATTAGCTTTTTTCTGCTTGACCTAGGGAGTAGAAGTAGAAGAATTGGGTAGAAGATGGAAAAGAGTCAATTGAAGGTTAAAATGTAAGAAAAAAATATTAAATTATTTCAGCTATTCAAGGAATAGTAAGTTGTACGTAATAGACTTACAGTATTATGTGTAATCATCTTTTTTTAATTTAACTGTGTTATGGAAATGCTTGTTTTATTCCATAAATTACAAATAAAATAAAGATAAACAAAAGAAAAAGAGAAAAAAAAGCTGAATAAGCAGCCGTGGAGCACATTTGCATGCTTGTGAGTACATGTGTATGTGTATGTGCATTCAGATACATATATAGAAATACACACAAACTTAGTGGGCTTCCCCCTATAGAGGTAATTCTTATCTAAGAATAGCTGGGCAAAGCCTCTGAGGTACCTTGCAAATCTGATATTCCACTCTAATTCTGAGATCTCTGATATTCTATATGTAGATATATGTACCCGCTGAGACCACCCACAAGTCTCTTAAACTGTCAGCCGCAGGGCCATGTGAATTCTTGGAGAACAGGGGCTGGTTTTTGGCCTTTTTTTGTATTCCCAGTGCCTTAGCACAGTACCTGGCATGAAATACTCACTTAACAAATGCCAACCGACTGAATGACAACAATTTATAGATTACTAGTCAGAAGCCACACCAGTGAAATTGGGTCTCTTTCTCCTTTTATACATACATCTACACAAACACACACACAGACACACAAACATGCACAAGCACACATGCAAAACTGACTAATTTTACAGGGAAGTTTAAAATGCAAAAGCAGGAGCACACAGACAATAATCGATGCGGAAAAAGTCACCTTGAATTGGGACGGTCAGAGAAAGGTTCAGGAAAGAGGTGAACCTTGAGCTCAGCCTTAAAAATGGCAGAATTTCAATTGGCAGAGACTAGGGAGGTGGCTATTCTAGGGAGAAAGTGCACAGAGACTCATAATGAGTAACCCAGAATGGAGGCAAGGGCAAGGTAGATCTGAGAAGCAGCTAGTACACCAGTTTGCCTGGAGTGAAGAGTTCATGTAAAGGAATCACTGGAAAAAAGACTGGAAAACTAGTTTGAGACTAGAACGTTTGGATCCTGTCTTGAATGCCCAGTTGCAATACAGAATTTGATTTCTGTCTTTTGATCTCCAAAGAAGTCAGCATATTATCATGTCTCACAGCAGTGATAGCTCATGTGGTTGCCTGTGGTTTATAGAAAAGAAAGTTGAAGGAATCCTTAGGGTGTGAAGCATTATCCCTGGTTGGGGAGTTTTCATTCTTCTCCTGATAACTCATATTCATAATTTCACAACCCACTTTTACCAGAATTTTTCAGTTATTCTAGAAGTGTGGCTTAGAGTTTGCTAATTTTCATAATGTCTTGCATGTGTGTGTTGGATTGGCTAGGATTACTGATTTTTTCTACCTGTGTTCCTTACCATGGGCTAAGTCTTTTGTGGGCCTCCATTTCTTCATCTATAAAATGAGGGTGTTGGAAGATGCCTTCTAGCTTTGTGTCTGTGATCCTCCTACTTCTGTACTCACCTAGCTTTCTCTTCTGGTAGATCACATGCTGTGAGTATATGCTACTTAAAATTTTATATTGTTGTTCTGTCCCATTGTCAGTCTCCCTTACTATGTTTATTGTTGTCAGCCAAAGTATTTGATTCTTGGGGGTCAGTTTTTATGTAGATGTCTGTCAGTTTCTTGATGACCATGGCTTTACCCCCCCATCCTTGAAGCCTGCTCTCGAGAAGCATCCTTTGTATGTGAATACATTTTGATAAGAGTTAACTGACTTTTCCCATGACTTTCTGGTGCCTTGATAACAAAGGCTGATCTTATCTGAGCTGTTTCCAGGATGTGACATTCTATCATAATGATAACACTATGATAATGACAAAAATATTTCAGGATGTGACAAACTAAGCTTATTGAGAAGAGTACTTGAAACTTCGTCTGCTTGTTCTATAAAAACCTGGTTCAAAGAATCATTAAATGGAGTTCATGCTTCTTCTTTCAACTATCCACATGATCTGGTCATTTCTCATTCACATCTCCAGTCATGCTTTAGTGCTGGACACTGAGCAGCCCACGACAGTTTATCAACTAAATGCTGATATAGGCCAAGTGATGATAATGGCCAAGAATGATGATATAGAAAGTCAGTTTTGACAGCTGTCATGCATCTAAAGAAATATATATATATATATAATGTATATATGTTCATATATATGTGTATATATGTGTGTATATATACATTTGCATGTACATATTCCAGGTGTGACAATGTAACACCTGGAGAGGACCTCTACTCCCTTGTTAATTTCTTGTCTTTCCCTTTCTCCCAATTTTATTTCTCCTCTCTTCTTTTTCTTAAAGAAATTCCTTTTTTTATGTTGTCATGCATACTTGTACTCCTCTCTTGAAAGGCTGGAATGGATCTAGAGCTGTATGGGTCCTCAGAGGCCAGCTGGTTTAACCCCCTCATTTTATAGGTGAGAAACTGAAGGTGTCAAAGATAGAGTTTGAACCTTGGTCCCTAACTCTAGAATCAAGGCTTTTTCCACTGTGCTATGCTGTCTCCAAAATATACACAACACACACACACACACACGCGCACTCACCATTTAGGACATTTTAACAATCCTAAATAATTTACTCTACCTTTCTCCTCCCTTCTTACACCTACTCCCACTTTAGGAAAAAATCGGACCTTTGATTACATTGTATGGAAACTTCTACTGAGGTAGTAATAGTAATAATGGTGATGATGATAGATAATATTTATATAGTGCTTCCTACATGCCAGGAACTGTGCTTAGTGCTTTACAATTATCATCTTATTTGATCCTCACAACAACCCTGGGATGTAGGTGTTACAATTACCCCATTTTTACCGATGGGGAAACTGAAACAGGGTTAAGTGTCTTGCCCAGGATGATAGAGCTACTAAGTGTCGGAGACTGGATTTGAACTCAGGTGTTCCTGACTCCAGGCCTGGCACTCGATCCATTGGGCCATCTGGCTGCCCCCATCTGGTGTATGATATGCTTGATCTCCAAGAGGGCTTTGGAAATAGGATTTAGTGTCAATCCCTCTTTAGGCAAGTCGGGGCTGAGCTCAGTGGACTGCTGAGTTACCCAGTTTCTCTCTTGGAATTCCATTTCACATATGTGGAACACTCACACATGCTTGCATACAAATGTTTGGTATTAGCCCTTTCTTGTGTAGGAAGGTAGCTATGTTATCTCATCTGAAGCCATTTTTCTTTCTCTGTTTTTTGCCTCCTTAGAGTAAGGAGAGAGGAAAGTAAAAGGTTAAAACCCGAAAAGTCATGCCAAAGCATATTTAGAGAGAGAGACTTAATCCAGTGTATACACACATAAATCTCACCTCTGGGTTGTGTGTACATACACTGTATTTGAACCTGGAGCCCCTTTTCACAGCTGCACAGGAATCCTTGGTTACTGAAGGTGTAGATGGAAACTGAGATCACCTCTCAGGACGTTTATTAATGACTTCTTTAGAAAATGCCATTTGGTTCAAGCACGGAACCAAGACTTCCCATGTGCATTGAATTAGTTTTTAACATATGATAAATTCTCTTTCAGCTGTATATTGAGGATGGTTCTCTGAATGGACATATTGCTCCCCAGAAATAAGTTTTAAGCATTTGGGGAGAAGAGTAGTAGATTATATGAGAAAATGAATATCAAGAACCAGTAAGTTCATGAAATAACAATTGCTAATAATAATTATTATAATGATCTATAATAATAATAAATAATAATGATGATGGCTCATAGCTTGGGACTCTAAGGGGCCTTGGAGGTCTTCTAGTCCAATCTCCTTAATTTACAGATAAGGAAGCTGACGCCTAGGGAGGATAAGTGACTTGTCCCAGGTAGTAAAAAATAGCAGAAGCGAGATTTAAAGCCAAGTCCTCTTGACTCCAAAGCTAGCGTTCTTTCCCTCCTTAGCATTTTGCAAAAAATGCTCCCCCAAGTACTAGACTCACTCCAGAGACATACTTTACACGTTCGAAGAATCTGAATGGTAAGCATTACAGTATATCTTTGCGAGAGGGATAGGTTACCTATTTGGCATGTGTTACATAATTGGTTATATGGGAAATATTTATCATGATTTTAATCCTGCTCTGTGTAATATGTTATGTTACGAAGCTGCGTGTAAAACACAAAGAAAGAAAAGTGGCCTCTGACAAGAAAAATGAGAAAATATAGCTAACTTCCTACGCAAAAAAAGGCTGCTACTGAACATCTGTATACATGCATGATGTGTGAGCATTCCATACCAGAAAAGCTAAACAGACATGGTTTAGGTCAGAGGTGGGTAGCCTGCAACCTTGAGTGTCTGTAGGCTTTGTTCTGTGAAGTTTGGATTCAGTCAAAGGGGATGCACTTGAAGACCTTGAGGGCCATGTGGAGGTGGCCTTGAGGCCTCAGGTTTCCCACCCCTGGTTTAGATCTTTGGTGGCAAAGCTCTTAACTAAAGATGATCTCTTCTTTCCTCAGTCTTTATCTTTCTTGACCTCTCTACAACTTTTGGAAGTCTTGACATGAGCCCTTCCTCCTAGATCCTCTGTTCTCCCTGAGACTACTCTTCCTCTTCTTATTCTTTATACCATTTGAACTGTTTCTCAATCTGTTTTGCAGGATCATTAGCTATATTCTGCTCCCTGTGCTTGGGTATGTCTCGAGATTCTCTACTGCACCCTTCTCATTTTGCTCTGTGCTTTCTCATCAGCCTCTGTGGATTTGACTATCAAGTTGAAGTAGATGATTCTCAAATATTCCTAGGTAGCTAGCCCTCATCTGCCTCTTGAGAGTCTATGACTTTTGGCTATCCCCATCGAGACATCTCTTGGGCATCTCAAAACCAAGATGGGTTCCCTCTTCTTGGAGGTCTTTAAGGAAAGGCTAGAGGATCATTGGTTGGGTGTATTCCAGTGGGCATTCTTTTTATGTATAGCTGATGTCTCTTTCGGATCTGGGCTCTTTGATTTCACATGTCTAAAACAGAACTTATCTGTCCCCCCAAACCCACCACCTACTCATAACTTTTCTGTTTCTGTCAAGGGCACTACCATTCTTCCTTTCACCCAGGCTCACTATCTGAGTCACTTTTTAGTTATCATTTTCACTGAGCCTGGCTAATTAGTTGCCACACTTTACTGATTGTACCTGCAAAGCATTTTTTGCAACTATCTCTTTCCCTCTAATAGAACCCAATTCAGATCCCAATCACCTTTCACCTGGACCTTTATAATAGTTTCTCATTTGAGATGCCTGCTTCCAGTTTCCCCCTAAATTATCCTCCACACTGCTGCCAAAATCAGTGTTTCCAAGGCCTAGATCTGATTGGGTCACTCTTCTGCTCAGGAAACTTCAGTGGCTCTATGTTGAATCTAGGATAATATGCAAACTTTTTTGTGGGTCATTTAAAACCTTCACAGTCTGGTCCCCATCTCTCCAGATGAGTTTCACATTCTTTCCCCTCTTGATGTCTCTTCTGCCTCCCAGCTGCACTAGCCTCCTTGCTGTCCTGTACCTGTCACCTTCCATCTTGTATCTTCGCAGCTTTGCACAGGCTGTTCTCCAGTGCCAGGAATGCTATCCCTTTTCATCTTGGAATTCCTAACTACCTTCACAGCTCAGCTGAAGTGCCACCTCCTACAAGATTTCTCTCTCCTGAAATGACTTTGTGTCTACTTTCTATCTATTTCATGTTTATATAACTGGCATTTGGTAATAGCTAGCATTTATATAGCACTTTAAAGTTGCAGAGCACTTTGCAAAATATGATCTCTTTTGATCCTCACAACCCTGGGATGTAGGAGCTGTTATTATTCCCCCATTTTACAGATGAGGAAACTGAGGCTTAGAGAGGATAAGAGACTTGGTCAGGGTCACACAATGAGTAAGTGTCTGCGGTAGGATTTCAAGTAGGGTCTTCCTGGCTCCAGGTCTAAAACTTTATCGCCTAGTTGACAAATCCAGCTATTATAGGAGGCAGGCAGGATGTCATAGTGAATAGAGAGCTAGCCTTGGAGTCAGAAAGAACTGGGTTCAAGCTGTGCCTCTAAAATGTACTGCCTCTGTGATCCTGGGCAAAGTCATTTAATGTCTTATTGCCCCAGTCAACTAATTCTTAAAGATTGCGAGTTGAAGATCACGTCCTGATCATCACTGGTGAGGAAGTTACTGGCTGGCAACTCTCTGTAACTATAAATTTACAGGCCCAGTTTAAAAAAAAAAAAAGGATTCTTTTTTCTCCACATTTCATGAGTTTCCTGACAGCACGACTTATTTCAATTTTGTCTTTGTTTCTGTGGTAGAGCGTTTAGCAAACGGTAGGCACTTGGTGAATCTTTGTTGAACTTGCATTATGGATTTAGAAATATCACCCGCTTCTTGTAAATTGGAGAATGGGATTAAGCAGGAAAAATCTAGAGGAAGGTCAGCTAATGGTTTATCGAAGAGAGCAATAAAGGCTAGCCATAAGGGAGGATTTCCTAACTCCAAATCTTCTGACATATTCAGAAACATTTCAGAGTATGGAATAGACTTCCCTAGTGTGGCTGAAGGACAGATTAGTTATATTTCCATTGAATATGCTTTTGATACAGATGCCCCTGGTGGCAGGGAGGTGGAATTGAAAGACCTTTGTCAGCTCTGAAATCCTATTATTTCTAAATTACGTTATTTTCCTTGTCAACCTTTCTTTGAAGGTGACTCTTAAAAAAATGTTCTGTATTTTATTTTCATGTCACCTTCACTTTTAAATATATCCCTTTCCCCACTCCTACCCAATAAGCCATCCCTTGTAACAAGGAATAAAAAAAGGAGGGGAAAGATCAGTTCAGCAAAATCAACTGTATATCTGTTGGGTGTCACAGTGTACGCAGTATTATTCTACACCCATGGTCCCCTCCCCCTGAAAAGGAGACAACTCTTCTTCAGGGTTAAGCCTCTTGGTCATTATAATGACAGGTTTTTCCTTTCTTTTTTTTTGTTTGAAGGTGTTTCTTTAAAGAATGTCAGAATTCGTTTCTCTTCTACTTTCCCCATGATGTCATGGGGATAATCCTAAAGTAGAATTGGAACAGTTTTTACATTTGATGGTGTCCTGAGTCTGAAAGCTTTTTTGGCTATTACAAAGTCTGAATGAATGTGTGTTTATGAAAGCACTAACATTTGACTTTGCTGTAAAAGGTACCAGAATTGCAGACTCCCTAAAGAGTTCCCATTATCCAGAAGTCGGCCTACATATGAGCCTCGTCAGACTTTTATTTTGTTCTTTTTTGGAGCTTACCCAAATTTGGGACTCCCTTTTGAAATCCGGGTTTCACCCAGCTACTCAAAAGAGGGTCAGTTTCTGCCCTGGAAGGGTGATCCCACTGAGTGGGGGGAGGCATCTTGCTCAAGGTCCAGGGGATTAGAAATTCCTGTTTGAGCACTGAAACCCCATATCTATCTAATCGTAACCTCCCCCTGCAGAGAACCAGATGTTTCTCAATAGATTCATGGTGCTGTGGCAGATGTGACCAGACTTACTTGATCTTGGTTTTCTGGGGAACAGGCACCAGGTGCAAGATCAGATTTCATCTTTGCCAGGCTCTGAATTGCCCTCTTTACGATACACATGGTGGAGACGTCAGCCAAGTGCAGAGAAACCCCTGACTCTCCCAGTAGGAAGTGTTTTCTTCTAACCTCAGATAGCTTTATGCTTAACACTTTCCTGCAGTCTTGGCTGATTATTCCCCTCAGTACCAAGTACCCTTTTGCAGACTGCAGGACCTAATTACCAGCTATCGACGTTTCTTTTGTCCTGATTCCTTGCTCCAGGTGCCTCATATTTCTTTTCATCTTGGAGAGTTTTTTTTTTCCAAGTTGTTTGTTCAAGAAGAAAATCTTAGGTTTCTTCAATTTTTTTCTTGGCTAATAACTCCCAATTCAATACTTTTCTAGTATATTAGTGAGGCCAACAAACACAGAGCCTGAAGGGAAAATTCAAGAGATTGAGGCATAGTTGTTCAGACTGAACTTGATTTTAAGGTCTCAAGGGCAGGGCATATGTTTTTTTGTATTTCCTTGCCTGATGCTGTGTTTACTGATATCCAGATAGGAGGCATTGAACCAGTGCTTGATGATTGTAATAGGAGGGAGGATGGTCATGAGAAAAAAAAAAGAGTCCTTTCAAGAACAGGTTATGCCCTTTTCTTTACAGTTTTCACCAGAAGATTATAGATTTAGAGCTGGAAGGAACCTTAGACATCATATGGTCTAATCCTTTATTTTACAGATGAGGAAACTGAGAAATGAGGTGACTTACCCAAGGTTGTACAAGTAGTAAAAAACAGAGCCAGGATTTGAATCCAGTCCTCTGATTCTACATCCAGGACTCTTCTTTTTTCCATCATGACACACTCATCCTCTTTGATCCCTCTTATGGGTCAATCAACTTTTCATACTGAATACACTTTCTTCCTGTAGCTTCAAAACTGCTTTGCTCCACCACTAGCTACTTCTCTTCTCTTCCTGACCTTCTTATAAGATGTGTGTTTTCCAAGAAAAGGTCCTGGGTATGTAGTCTTTGTCTTAGGGTGTGGCTGTCTGGAGGAGAATAGATTTCTTCCTTGCAGCAGTCATTGTCCCTCTACCGACCTCCACTTGTGGTCCTAGGTAGTATGTGGGTCAGCTACCCTCAGCCTCTGCCCCCAGAGTGCAGTCAGGGCTTGAATGAGCCCCTTTCAGAGGAGCTGCATACTCTGTAGGACCATCCTTGTGCCACCACATCCCTGTCCTCTGTCTCCCTCAGCTGAATTTTCCCTTAAGTACATTTAGTTGCTTAGTCTATCTAGTTCTTAGTTATTTAGCATCGTTCATAAAATCAGGACAGCCACATTTGTACTAACTACCTTAATGGCTCTTTCCAGGAAAGTGCTTTGTACACTGTGAAGTACCACATAAATATGAGTTATTATAGTTATTATGATTATGTATTGAGTTGTGCTCAGTGCTGTCAGGGATGCAGGAATTGTGGAACATGGAATTTATGGGGGTTTCCCCTTGTTTCTCAGTCCCTGCCACTCCACCCAAATTGCGACCTTTCCTCTTGTCCTCAGTACCTGAGTCTTTCTTCTGATATGTGCTTTTTAATCTTCCATCTGGCATTCCTTTTGGTGCCTAAAGCCTTGTTGGGCAAACTGTCTTTCTGCCAGCCTTCAGCTGCTTTGCTTGGGTCTAGGATCTTCTCCACAACAAGGATTGTCCTGCAATTCTTGGTGCTCTAATCTGACCTGGGGAACTTTCTGGTGCGAATGTCTGTTTTGGGATTATCACAGTCCTGAAAGGCTCTATATGTATCAGGAAAGAAAGATACAGAACTGAGAGCCTGTGATTTTATTAACTAGATAAAAAGCCTTTGTTTTATTCTCTTCTTAATATCATGCTTTTACTCATTACCAAAAAGGTTAAAAATTCTCAGTTATTCTTCCAAGGTATAGTAAGAAGTACTACAACATATGCTTAATAATTCTCCCCCTGCCAAAAAAAAAGAGGGAACAAAAACTTTCCTAGTCATTTACTTAAAAATTTTTTTTATTTAAAAAATTTTTTAAATTAAATTTTATGTTTATTTTTAGTTTACATCATTCATTTCCATAAGATTTCGAGTTACAAATTTTCTCCCTGTCTTTCCCCTACCTACCACCCCAAAACAGGAATCCCACTGTATACCCCCTCCTCCAATCTGTTCTCTCCTATATCATCCCCTTCCCCCTCCTACTTTCAGGTAGGGCAAGATGGATCTCCGTACCCCAGTGCCTGTATATCTTATTTCCCAGTTGCATGTAAAAATAATAATAATAATATATTTTTTAAACATTTGATTTTACAACTTTGAATTCCAGATTCTTTCCCTTCCTCCCTCATCACCCACGCTTACTGGGAACATAAGCAATTCAATATAGGTTATACATGTGTAGCTACGCAAAACATTTCAATAGTGGATCTATTGTGAAAGACTGACTGTATTTCCCTCCATTCTATCCCAACCCCCGCTTGTTCTATTCTCTACTTTGACTCTGTCCCTTTTCAAAAGTGTGTGCTTCTAACTACCTTCCCCTCCCAACCTGCCCTCCCCTCTCATCCCCCCTCTCATTCTCTTTCCCCCTATTCTCCTGTAGGGTGAGATAGCTATTTATTGTGTATGTCATTCTCTCCCTAAGCCAAATTCAGTGAGATTAAGGTTGACCCATTCCCTTTTACCTTCCTGTTCTTCCCCTCCATTGTAACAGTTTTCCCTTGCCTCTTCTATATGAGATAATTTACCCCATTCTGTCTCTCCCTGTCTCCTCTCATTATATTCCTCTCTTATTTCTCAGTTTCACCTTTTAAGTATCATTCCTTCCTATTCAATTGATCCTGTGCCCTCTGTCTATGTATACCTGTACACATATCTATACATGCTCACATATGCATTCATACACCCATATACCCTCCTATATAGACATATATGTATGTA
>JAQQSV010000262.1:85738-171575 GCA_028646515.1 Pseudochirops corinnae | reverse complement strand
GGAAAGAGGGGGGAGAAAATATGTAACTCAAAATCTTGTGGAAATGAATGATGTAAACTATAATAAAATTTAAAAAAAAAAAAAGAATGCCTATATGAATATGATCTAGTTCCCCTAGTAATGTACTAACTTAATGGTTGCTGAAAAAAAAAAAAGTTCACATTTAGAAAATTATAAACAGTTAAATTAATGTCTATACTTTTAAAACATTCTGACACTATCACTATGGAAGCAAATGATGGCTTCATGGGATTAAGGTTCATTTAACATTTTTATCTGTTTCATGAGTTTCCCCAGCTAAAAAAAAAAAAAAAATCACCATTCAGCGGCTATCCTTTTGTTGATAAAATTAGCTAAGGTTGGTCCTTAGACAGAAGATAGTCTAATTCCCAGGACCATACTGCCAGGTTTTCCAACTTAGTAGCACCTGCCACAGCTTATATCTCACTAGTATATAAGTCTTTGAGAATCTGGAATTATCTGCATACTGTGATTAGAAAATAATTCATCCTACAGACTAGAAATCAGAGGCAGAGTAATCAGAAACCTGCAGATGACACAACTAGCTTGGGGCTGGCTTACTTCCACAGCATACAGTCTTCTTTCTTTCTTTGTCTTAAAAATAAAACATATCAAAGCCAAGTAGAAAGCCACTAAGAACATTCAATTTTATATTTTAAGTGTACAATCACATGCAGCTTTAATAAGTTTGAACAGAATTTCACTTTTACTACTCATATCAAATCTAATAACAAAAACCAAGCATGCCCTTCCATGAATCATTCTGACCACATATGTGCACACTTTCCCTCTATTTCTCTAATCACCAGAGCATTCCTCTTCTCACTATTCAGTGCTTGATCTGCTAGTACAAAAGAACTCCAGAAAAGCTGGATTGCTGGGTACTCACTATCTATAGCCTTTTGGGAATAACCAAAAAGACTGTTGCCAGTTTTTGCAGTTCAGAAAGTCTACCTCCAAATTAGAAATAAAAGAATATCCAACAAAGCCAGAAGTATAAGAATATCCTGAACTAAAAGCTCGTCTTCAAACTCTGTCCTATCTCTGACCTATGACCAGGTTGCACTTCCTTCTTTTGCTCAGAGAACATATGGTTTCAATGAGAAACAAAGAGTAGTCCTTCCTCTGTCTCACCAGGCACCCAATCTGCATATGGCCAGTATATTTTCATTTTCTATAGCTAATAAAAGAAATTTTCACACACACTACAATGACTTCTTTGCCTTTCATAAAATGAGCCCAAAGTTTAAGTGACCAAATCTACTATTTCTAATCAGATGGAGCTAGATTTATTAAGATGACAATAGTTCATTCAGTTCTGGGATGGGAGGAAGCAAACTTTTCAGATTTTCTGTGTCACAGCTGAGGCAGTGTGCCGATAAATTGATGCCTCCAAACCACAGTAACATGTGATGGTCCAAATCCATCATCAGTCTTGCCACCAATAGCCTGGTTGTTATTTTTTCTTGGTGAGGTTTACAACTTGACCATTTTAGCCTGCCTTAGGCTGTAATTTGACAAAGCAGCTCTCAATTCATGTGGTTTTTTATTTCACTCAGTTTCATCAAAATCATAAGATAACTGGGGGTGTAGCTCCTTCTTAAAAAAAAAAAAGAGTCCACCAGTCACAGCACTGAACTAGGCACAGAAAATACTAGGACCTCTTAATATAGTTGCCAAAAATTTACTCTGTGATTGACAGCAAATTGCTTACTTCCTCTCTGTTCCCATTTCTTCCTTAAATGCCAAGTGAAATTAGACAAATTCACTTGTTTAGGCCATGTAGCGCATTTGGCTGACAGATGAGACCATTCATTTGAACACTTCCTTCTTCAGTTTGGTACAATTTATTTTGCCGTCATACATCATTATATCAGTTGCCATGCTGCTGAGCTTAGACAGAACCACTCTCAATGTCCTAATGGGGCAGTATCTCAATATGCACCATATTAGAAATTTTTAAGGAGTACTTCCAGCTATGGTAGGTCTTTACAGAAAAGGCAATTCACTTGATAGGTCCCAGGTAAATGACAATAGCCTAGCACAAAATGGCTTGCCCCCAATATCTGTGTGCCAAGAAGCTTTATTAGTCATCTTACAAAGAAAATATTGCAGTAGTGTAGGATAGAATGAATGTCTTGCATGAGCAATCTACAAGTTGCAGCAGTAATTCTTAACTTTGAAAACTTACAAAAACATCATAGTTCCTTCTAAGTGTGGCTTATTATGTTTCCTAAAACACTTCAATTCTGACTTATCTGTGAATTTAAAGGGAGTTAGCAGCTCAAAACCAAAAAACAATCTCTCCTTCCCACAACTACAATGTGTGCGTATACACTTTTACTAGACAGCAAGCCATCTGAAGGCAAGGGCTATATCTTCTACTTCTTTTGGATTCCACAAACTGACTAGAGTTCATCACTGGGCATGAGTTCATCACTCAAATCATGTTTTTATAAATTCAATTAAATTATTAAAGTAAATAACACCATCTTAACCTCTTAGTAAAAAAATGGACAAAGTGAGGAGGGAGTACAAAGTAATGGAAAGAACAACTGACAAGAAATCAAGATGTACAGATGAGTTTTTGTCTCTGCTAATGTCCCTCACCAGCTGTGTAAGCTTGATCAGGATATCCCAACTCTCTGAATCTATTTGCTGACCTGCAGTAAGAGGTTAAACTAGATGCACATGATTCTTTGACTATTTTTTTACTCACACGGTAGGATATAGGGTTGTGAAAAAAGCACTTTGCAAAATTTAAAGTGTTATATAGATGCTATATATAAACTATTTATTATTATTTTCACAAGGGATTAATAGAATTTTATTTAAATAAACATTTATGCTCTGTACAAAGCCTCAGAGATGGGGAATGGGGAGGGGGCTTTGTCACCAGTGGTTTTACAAACATCAAAGCAACCCCAAGGTCCGTAGAGTAGCTCCACAAGCACGGCCAGCAACCGGTTGTGCTCTTGTAGTATGTCAGGCAGCAGGGTAGGCGACTCATAGTGGAGGCTCAGCTCTATGATTTGGCCTAGAGCCAGGAGAGGCTCCCACAACAGCTGAACAATGTGTGAGTCACCTTCTAGCCGCAGGAGATCATGGTCACAGTAATAATTATAAATGACTTCCAATGTCCCTTCCACACCTAAATTTCTATGTCCTCTTGTGGGGTGTTCAGGTAAGACCAGCACCTCAGTGTGAGGACCTGCCAAGCCCTTTTCAGGGCTCTTCATCCACCTCTGGTGTCCATCTATCACCTAACTCTCACCTGCGGCTGCAGCAGCCACACCCTGGTAAAACCATCTAAGCAGATGAGGCTAACCCCTATTTGTAAAGTCCTGTGCAAAACATGAAGCACTATGTAAATGCTAGCTATTATTACTGCTGTTAAAAGTCTTACATGGCACCTGCATAATGGATCAGCATTCTTGTACAGCATTTCCCCTATTCTCAGCAGCCCATCAGTCCATAGTTTGGAACCAATGAGGTGACAGTAGTACACAGCAAGATGGCAAAATTCTTAGCTGTTAATACCACTTCCGGAGGATGCACCATATAAATATAACTATCATTGGGAAAACCTATGTTTGGAGGATGTTTTCCTATTACAAATTCAAAAGTATGTTCAAATAAGGAAGCAGGAAAAAAAAATTCTTTGTCCATCTGTGTGCATCCTTATTTAAATATTTCACAGATATGGGAAATGGTTTTCAAGACCCAGGAAGCCTATATTTTCCCATTATAGAAATTTACCTTGAAGCAGACCTGAAATATTAGGGTATCTACGAATTGTTACCCTGGTATTATTCTGCTTATGTTGAATTATCGTCATATTCATGGGTAGGGGGAGTATGACGTGGTGGGATTAAAAAGAGGGTCACAAAGCAAAAAGAGTACTTGAATTCGAGGGATCTCAGTCAGAAGACCAAGGTCAAATCTCAGCTTTCCTTTTACGACCTTGGGCAGATTCCTTCATCTTTGAGGCCCTCTGTTTTCTTAATTATAGAATGGGCAGTGGGAATGGACTAGAAGATCTCTGTGGTTTTTTCTGGCCCTAATACTATCAGACTATGATCACAAACCAACCAAAATTGTAAGAATAATTTTCCTGAGACTATGAAGTATAATAAATAAATGCAGAATATTTTTCTGCAAACTACATGGTACAACTCTCCCTTTATGTCGATCTCTAATGTAAGGATTCCTAACCTTTTTCATTTCAGGACCCCACTGGCTGTTTAGTGAAGCCTGTGGACTCCTTCTCAGAAAACTTTTTTTAATTCATAAAAAAATACAGAGGATTATAAAGAAAACCAACTATACCAAAATATAGTTATCGATTTAAAACAACAATAGTAACAACAAAACAAAAACTAAGTTCACGGACCATAGGTTACTGAATCCTTTCCCTAACGCCTCATCACAGTGTTAAGGTGAATTTAAGCTCTAGCAGTTCTACCAGTCTGAAAAGGCTTCCAGGAGGAGCCTGACACTGTGTGTTCATATTTCAAAAACAAACTTGTCTTTAGGGGGAGGGAGTGTAAGAAGGGAGAAGGCTCATTACCAAACAGATATCAGGTACACTCTTCCATGCATGTACACAAAGGTGATGAGGCTGATGCATGCTTTGCCAGAGCTAGCTCAGTGTTTGGGACACTCTGAAGGAAAGTGGGAGAGAAGAGGTATTAGAGTGCCTAACAAACTGAAGGTCTACAGAGCTGTTGTGCTGACTTCATTGTTGTATACCTGTGAAATCTAGACAGCGTATGAGTGCCATGTCAGAAAACTGAATGACTTCCATTTGAATTGTCTTAGGAAGATTCTGAAGATCACCTGGCAACATAAGGTACTGGACACTGAGGTCCTTTCTTGAGCTGAACTGCCAAGAATTCAAATCTACTGCACAGGTGCAACTCCAATGGACTGGCTACATCGTTCAAATACCAAACCTATGTTTGCCTAAAAGGTTAGTTTCTGGAGAACCCACAAAAGGCAAGCACTCACATGGAGGTCAAAAGTGATATAAGGTCTCTCTGAAGAACTCTGGAATCGACTAGGTGACATGGTCATTCAGCATGGTGTGCCTGTATCAAAGGAGGCATTGTGCTCAAAATTGTAGTAGCTCAAAAGAATGGTGAGATGCACAAATTTAGAGACATCTCCATTCCAAATGTTCATATAGACCCATGGCAGAGCCTTCTGAGCTCATGTTGGTATGATGAATCAGAGTCAAACACACTGTACCTTCACCCCAATGTAGTGATGCCATTTTGGTCCTCTTTGAGAACAAAGGGAAATAATCAACATATCAAGATAACCAGGTAATTGATTTGGACAACAATAACCTATGCCACCCATCCATTATGTAGAGAGATCATGTTCTGTATCTGTGATAACTCTAAAACCCCAAAGTCCCTGAAATATTGGATTCAATTCAACAACAAATATTTATTAGGTATGCATAGTGGCCAAGGCACTGTGTTTGGTAGGGAAACAAAGACAAGAAGAAACAGTGCCTGCCGTTAAGAAGGCTACACTGAAGTGGGGGATGTGGGAGGATGGAGTGGAGGTGGGCAAGACATAACACTTACAAAATATGTGCAAAGTTATTCAAAGTAATTCTGAAGGGAGACAAGGCTTCAGGTAGATGCTGGGACCAGGGCTACAGTTGAGATTCCAAAACGCAGAGCGTAGAACTACATGTTAGATATGGGGAACCACCCATGCAAAGGAAGTGAGACAGAAAATGAATCACTTTGAATGGAGAAAGGCTAGTAGTCTGGATGAATGGAAAATCCATGAGGGGAGTAAAATAAAATAAGGCAGGAAAGGGAGGTATGAGCCAAACTATAAAGGACTTTAAGCACCAGACTTGAATGGAGAAGAAAGAGACTGGAAGCAAGGAGACTAATAAGGCTCATTCAATAGTCTAGGGAAGAGGTGATAAAAGATGGAAAAGGATAGAGGTTATTGAATGAAGACAAAGGGCTAGATGGAAGAGAGGGGATAGAGGAAGAATTTATTATGATGTGGCAACTTCTGGATATAGAGACTGAAGGAGAACTAAGTGTCAAGAATGATTACGAGATTGTCAAAAAGAATAACTTAAAATAATGGTGATGTGATCAGCACAAATCTGGACATGTAGAAGAGAGATGGATTTGGAGAAAATGAGTTCCATTTTGGATATATATCATTTCAGAATAGATTGTCTACTGCAGGCATCAGCCACACTGACTTCCCTGCAGTATGAAAATAAGACTGCTGAATAACTCCCATTAGTATCTTGTTTCTGACATGGACAGTAAGGGACATGTGATTGTAACCATCAGAACTTCTAAAGTTGGAAATATAGCAAAAATATCCTATCATCCCTAACTTCACTACTGTAAAACCCTGTGGTATTTTTCCATAAGGGTTCTCCCACCACTAAAGGTAGATTTCAATGTCTCTATGTAGTCTTTGGGCACTGTCATGGCCAAAAAATTAATCACTGAGCAGATAAATGAGTGATGAGACTCTCCAAACCTAGCTACATTGATCAACAAGCAACAGTCTATTGCTAGTCATACGCAAAGTTTACCCTAGAGTTTGGTAGGACCAGTCAGATCTTATACAATCCTGGCATTATCCTGAAGTATATAGTGTTCCACACAGAATGCAAAAACAAAAAAAGTTTGTCAAATGATTATTAGCTAAATTTAGTCACTGGGTGGGTTTCCCCAATTAATTGTATACCTATACACTAACAAGTAATGTGCTTCTATCTCAAGAGTAGAAAATCACTAGAAGATATTCAAGTTAGTGTTGTGATTTAATTTTTCACACATGCTCATATCCAAGGCAATACTTGAACATATGAGTAACAAAACATTTAAAACATTCCAACAATTACAGTCCAGTCTTAAATGTACTGGATTCTCCCACATGGTTTGGCAGAAATCTCCATCAAACAGATGGGTTAATGCCTAAGGCAATAGAAGGGCACTGATGTAGCTAATAGCTGGCTGGGGTGCCTAGCTCCTCTGACATTTTCTCAAGGAGATTCTTTCAGAGGTCTGATGATGTCCTTTCTGTACCACACTCTGACTGCCAGGATCCATATTTCAAGTCTCTTACCCAGTAGCTACAAATCTGTGCTGATAATAGTAGAAGTGGTTAAAGAACATTTATAGAGTGCAATAAGTATACAAAGTATTTTTTATGTATTAGCTCATATGATCTTTATCCTAACGCTTACTCCTCCTGATAGTAAAATTATAGAATTTTCCTCCTTGTAACTGATAGCATGAAATTAATGGATAAAGTTAGAAAATGTGAGTTGTAGTCTCACCTGCCACTAACTAGCTGAATGATCACAGACGAGTCAATTTCTCTGATCCTTGGTTTTCTCATCTGAAAAATGGGGAATATCAATACTTGTCTTACAGTTATTATGGGGTTATAATCTACTTTTAAAGCATCATTTTTTTTAGTTTTTAAAGACAAATTTTCATTTTTTCCCAATTATTAAGTGCCTCCAGGAAGGAGAAGAGAAGGGGGTCAAGTAAAAGACTGAGGGGAAAGGAGAAGGAAACTTTTCGGGTCTTCCTTTTCCCCTTTCTCCATTGCTAAGATTACCTTCCATTTATTCATCTATATTCTATAAGTATATAACTATTTATACGTTGTCTCCCCTATTAGAAGCACCTTGCCAGTAGAGATAGTGATTTTGTCTTTCTTTGCATCTTTAGAGTGCCTGGTATATAGTAAGAGCTTAGTAAGTATTTAGTGACTAATTGATTCCCCAGAAGAGAGTATTCATTAATTATAACCTTATAAGAGGAAAAATGAATGAGAAGAAATAGCTAAGGAATCCAAATTGAGACTTAGAAGTTACTAAAAACTTGCTCAAATATCCTATGTTTCCAAATAAAAGAATTTAAAAGTGAAGTTACTAAGCACATTCAATTAGTTATAATGGTGTTCAATTTTAAGTTAACAATCACTCATTTAAGTTATTGTTTTGTCCTCTTTCTTTGAGACTGGATCTCTTTAGTTTGTCCAGGCTAGAAATGAAAGGGTCACTTACCAGCCTCATGTCAACACTGACTGGCATGGAAGCTTTACTTTGTTTTTCTGACCTGGGTCAGTTACATTTTCCTTAGGCAGCCTGGTAGTGCTTAGCTCATAGGGATTCACCATACTGGTGCCAGACTTAATGTGGACACAAGATCAGCTTCAGCACTACGGCAGCAGGAACTACAGGGGTGTGTCACCATACCTGGTTCACTTAATTAAAAAAATAAAAAACAAAACCTTGAAAAATCTGAAGATCCTGAGCCTCTGTCCTTATCACCAATACATTTTCTATAGTGTTTTCTGCATCCACCTTCACACTGTAGTAGAACATGTTCCTAGTCAAAGGCTATACCAGAAAATAAAAAGTACAAGTGTACTACCACAGGCAGAAAGTGTAATAGTTTTAGTTTTGCTATGACTAAGAGGAATAACATGAAAAGTGAACAGATTTCATGAAAATTTCTCCAAATCCTCACCCACTATGCTGATATTTACTTATAAATTTCAGTAATATAATGGTGTTTATTTTAGATACAATGGCTAAAAAAAATTGCTAAGAATACTGCTTTTATCCTAACTGTGTCATATGCTTCATTAAAATTATGCTACTTGAAAAGAGTTCTTCAGTTTTTTGGAGAGATAATACAAGAGATTATAGAATTTCGAGCTAGAAAGGACCTACGAAATCATTTAGTTTGTTTCTTCCCTTCTACAGAAAAGGCAAATGAACCCCAGAGAGGTTATACAGGGCTGTACAGACAGTAAGCAGCAAAATGCCTGTTACCTCAAATTTTATAAATTTTTTACTCTATGCTATAGGATAAGACTGAAGTTTCCTATATTTTCAAATGGTTTCAATTTCAAGAGAAGGTTTTACGAATGAATACTATAATTTTATACAATCGGTTTCCACTGAGCACACATATTTAACACATCCTGTAATACACCAACTTTCAAATTAAGCTTTTACGAAGATCGACAACAATGAAAAAGGTTAACTTGCTGACTACACCCTCTACAAAAACCTAAAGAGACCTTGTGCCAACAACTTAGTACACCTTTCACCTGATGGAATAAAGAGTAATATTTAAAAGTAAAAGAAGATCAAGTATTTCACATCAATGTTCAACTCTAATTTGCTAATCTAATTCTGCTTCTCAAGGTTTGTTTTACTGCTACTTTTTTTCCTTGTATCTACAGGAGCCTGAATTGGAAGCCCTGAATCTTTCTGTCCTCCATCAGTGTGTAAATAGCTCTTAATAAGTTGACTTTCTTGCCTTTGTTCTTACTCTGGAGCACTCCATTCTTACCATCAGCTCTCTTCTCAACAAAAAACAAACTGACCTAGGTGTCTGAGACCTTTGTTTCTCTGCTGGTGTAGTTAACCAATCTGGCTTGGGGGAGGGAAGAAGCGCTCTCCCAAAAAAAAATTCCTCTGAAAAGGTCACTTGAGGGGAACAGGGAGGAGCCAAGATGGCTAAGTGATTGGAAGGAACATAGTTAAGTTCCACTCCACAAACTTCTCATAACAGATCTAGAAAATGCACCAGACTGAATCCTGATGGGGAAACTCTGAAAAATTCAGTGAGTTCATTTGTCTGTGTATATATGTAAAAATGGGTATCCATGTACATATGTGTGTGTATAAAGTTAGGACCTCTTATCAACATAATGGTCAGCCACAATTCCTGAAGATGTGTGATGAAACATGCTGCTCACCTCTTGACAGAGAAGTGGTGGATTCAGGGTGAAGATGAAAGACATGTTTTTAGACATGGACAATGAAAACTTTTGTTTTGTTTCACTATTTGTGTCTGTAACAGGGCTTTAATTTTTCCTGCTTTCTCACTGCTGGAGGGGAGGGGGGGGAGGGGGGGGTGGCGGGGCAGGTGGAGGGGTGATGAGGAAAGGGAAGTAAGGAAGAGGCTGATCTTTAAAAATAAAATTTAATTAAAAAAGAAAAGAAAGGCTACTTGCAAATGGAATATAGTGTGGATATAAAATGATCTCTTAGAAATACAGACAGGCAGACGTGCACATATATATACACACACACATAAAAATACATGTATACACATACACACATATGTATATATTTCTTTGATACTTGGATATGTAATTTTGTCAGTGTGGGCATTCATTCTACTACAGCAGATTACAATCTTTCTCTGATGGTTTTTTATGAATTTGGTCAAAAAAATCACCAACCTAGTAACAAGCTTCTATTAAATTGGTTATATTAGCCCTTGGCCAACAGACATACAGTTTATCATCAGGCTCCTGTTCAAAACCTTTCCAAACTGACAATGGCACAGACCTTGAGAACTAAGTTATTCCCATGTTCTTACATCTTACATACAAGAATAAGAACATAACTTAACAGAGAATTCTAGGATTTCTTATGCGTAAAGTGAAAAATCACTTCCCTTCTGATTAGGAAAAAACATTGTAGAATGCTTACACTTCTTTAGGTCAAGAGATCCTAGTGTCAAACCCACCTATTGATATACCCACATTTGTAATAGAAAGTACTTTAATTTCAATATTTTTAGATTTAAAAATATTGTTCAATATTATACTAGTTCAAATTATCGGTATTAAAACTGTACATTTCTGTCCTTCAAATTCAACTATTCATAAAAATGTTTCTCCATCAAGATTTATAAGTAAATGGCTTAAACTCAAGCCCAAGTATTCTAATATCATTGCCTATTCATTGTCTATTTCCATGGAGAGCTATAAATTCACATCTGAAATTGTTTTAAACTTTAAAAAAGAAAGCTTCCTACCTAAAACTAAGTCTTTCCTAAGAGACAAATGTGTATGATATTTGACACAACTTAAAAAAACATTACAAACAACCAGGTTTTAAAATGAACAAAATTTGAAAAGGAAGTGTGCTCCTGAAGACATTCTGTATGTTTTCTGTTGCCATGAGAACACTTAAATCGAGAGTTTGTCTCATAGGTTAGGGATTGTAAAGATTTTGAATTGAGAATAGCTGGATGCCATAGATAGCACCATCCAAGGCGGCCAAAGGGATAGAGTGCCAAGATGAGCTACTACAGTATGAATCTTTTCAGATTCCTCAGTGATTTCTTCAAGTGACATTGACACCAAAGAAGAATAATTCTAGTGGCCTTCTTCACAATTAACCTAATGTCTCCTAAACAGTAATTTCTAACCCTTCCCAATGAAGGTCACTCAGCCATCCTAGAAGCAGTCTTCTTTATTTTTCTGGTCAAGTAAACAAGGCACAAAAAAGCAGAAAATGTCCACAATTCCAATGGCAGCTTCCAAATGAAACAGGTTTTCTAAGGTCACCAAAAGTGCTACCAGTAGAAAAGAGTGTCCTGAAGTCTTACAGCTGAATCCATACAAGCCAAAGACTGCTTAAGGAGAAAATAACCTAATACTGACAGAGGTTCTCTTGGAACTCAAGTAGTGTATACTTTGTTGAATGGGACCCAAGATGGAGCTATCTTACAACTAATGCCACCAAAAAACATTCTAAAATGCTAGGGGTCAATAATAACATTTTGAAGCAGAAAGGAACTTGAAAGGGCATCTAGCTCAACCTCACTCTGGAGAAACACACACACATATGGTTCTAGAATGTTTATATAGGAATTAAACACACTCAACACAAGATAAAACACAAAATATTACTATTTTCTGATGAAAATTGACTGTATGATTTGCTATTGGTCTTTCAACCCTAAACCTGCAAGGGAAACACCAGCCAACTCTTGGAAAAGAAACTAAACTAAAATATCAAAGCTTCAAAGACCAGGTTTGTACAAGTCAAACCCAAATACAAGAAAGCAGTATTTAGTTTCTTCTCTGGATTTGAAAGAACTAACTTTCCAAAATCTGTCATTAAGCTTGAAAAAACTGCAACAAACAATGGATAACTCCTAATTTATTAAACAAAGGATTTTTTTTTTTGGCCATTTGACAACCAATATGTTCATTAAGAAGTGTTTGAATTTTAGCTTCAATGACATGGCTAAAAAAACAAAAAACAAAAACAAAGTCAGACAATGTTAAACATATTTATCTGTTTATTGATGATAACATCACTTTGAAATTTTGGGGAACGAATGCTTAGACTCACAGAACGGGAGATTTTTAAAGCTGGACTCTAGTCCAATCCCTAGAAGTAACTCGCGCGAGGTCACAGGGTTATTACTTGGCAGTATTTGCTATACTTTTGACTGATAATCGAAGTTAGCAAAGAAAAAGTTAAGAAAGCTAAGGGGATATACTTATAAATAAGGAGCAGTTTCATCACTTCTCACTGGCTATAAGTTCAGTAAGAGTCCTGTTTTATGACACCAAAGTTTTAGAGGTGGGATATTTTAGGCATCAACAGGATCTGTGACTATAGAACAGTACTAAAACTCCCCTCTACCCAAGAGATCTAGGCAATAAGCAGACTCTCAAAGGCCTTCTTTTATTAAGGTCATAAAAACAAAGAAGTCTTTCCTGGTTGTTATTATTATTATTAAAAAGAACGATGATATATCTGTAATAATAAGATCTCACATTTGTAAAATCCATTACCACTTCCATGGCGCATCCATTATCTTATCTGAACTTCCCAACAGCTTCAAGTGGCTGCCACTGCTGGTGTTATTTCCTCCTTTTTACAGCTGAGGAACCAAACTCCAAGAGGTTAATTGAAACAGATGAAAAGAATATTTTTTTTAAAGCAATAATAAATTGGACACATCCGTGGTTATCTTTTCAACTAGCACAAAGCAAGTAAAGAAACATAAACAAGCACCTTTAAGATTACACACAGTTTACACTTTGCCACATATATATTTATATTTTAATTACACCCTAGAGCCCACATTTTTCTGACTCTATCAGGGATCATGAAAATCAAATAAGTTAAGGTAAATGTGGCCATTAATGAGAATGTTAGAAGTGCAAGGAGCCAGGAGGAACAACATAACCGAGAACTTCTAGGGTCAGTTCTGTCTCCTAGGAAAAGAGGAAGGTGCTCATTCTATGGGCTCTACCAGTATATGAAGAAAATATGGGGAGGTGGGCAGGGTTTAAGGAAGAGCTTAAGAGAAGTATGGAGAGAAAACAAAGTAATTAGAAGCAATGGAAGGCCGTTTCAAGTATGTGGAAATGAGGAGGAATGAAGATAAATTCTATAGTTAAAAGAAGAAAGGGAGGAAAGCTGGCAAGTAATTTTAGTCAGATCGGTGAGACAGAAAATAGAGTTTACAGATCAGTTGCTTTAAAGACTATAGTTAAATTAATGGGAAAAGCACACAAAAAGAGATTTGGAGAAAAATTAGCCAGTGTAAAGCAAGAATTTTATGTAGGAAGCACATTAGCTTCTCATCAGAAATAGGGAAAAATGCTCCCAATGTCTGTCAGCTATACCAGCAGATACAATTAGTCTCACTAGAGCTTCAGTATGAAAGGATTCATAGAAATCACAAGTTCGCACACTCGTCAAGGCTGCAAGGGGTCTCAGAAGTCATCTAATCCAATGCTCTCATTTTAGCGATAAGGAAACATATATATATATATATATATATATATATAAACACATATGTATGTATATATAGACCTTTTGTTTGAGAACGGAAGTGTCAATTTTTCTGATTTCAGGATTTGATGTATTGACATGCATATTTTGAGGGAGACTAGAATGGTGTGGAAGGGAATTTAAATATTGAAATTAGTTTATTTTCTTTTCTCACTACTCAAAGCTACCATCTTTCATCTTTCTAATTTGATGAGCCTTTGCATTAGACAGTGATAACATGGCTTCTATTTATTAGATGTATTTGAAGGTTTCCTTTGAGCCCCACTAGAGTTTGTCTTATTTTACTCTAATAAGGATGGCTTGCCCAAGGTCCCACACTTACTGAGTGCTATAGCTAGGACTAGACCTTTGAGGACCTTTCCTGCCCTAGATCTATGGTCCAATGATCTCAGGTCTTCTGATTCTGATTAAAAGCAAAACTGCATATTCCATGTCCTTAAAACATATTGAGCTTCAAATCGTGGGTAACAGGGCATTGAAAGGACACTCTGTTAACAATGAACAACATACTCTTGCTCTCAAGTGGACCCACCTCTATATACATTTGGCTCTCAAAAATGTACAGGACAGGACCTGTGGATGGTGTAATGAAGCCCTCATGACTATGAAGAGTGAAAACTAAGTGTTACTCAGAGTGGAAAGGATAATGAACACCTCAACAGCAGTGGTGTCAAAATCAAATAGAAACAGATCCCTGTAGGTAAAATATTGAATTAGGAAGCCACCAACTGTGTGTCTGTGATGTACTGCATTTTTGTTTATTTTGATAGATATTTCCCAGTTACTTTTTAATCTCCCTCCTGCACACTGGGGAGTTTCCAAGGCCTCAAGTTTGACACCTCTGCTCTATATCAGCAATACTAAAGAAAGGGAAAGACACACCAAACCACTGTGCATCTCTTGGTCTTCACCTCTATATCCTTAAGTATGGACTCTCTTTTAAAATTCCCACTCTTCTAATGGTGCACACTTTCCCATACAAAGGTGGCTGAAGAAGGATTAAGAATCTGGCATCTTATTAATTCAACACAATTTATAGGCATGTACAGATAGCTACTGTATCTGTGGATTTTTTTTTGGAGGGGGAAGGGAAGGGCAATTGGGGTTAAGTGACTTGCCCAAGGTCACATGGCTAGTAAGTATTAACTGTCTGAGGCTGGATTTGAACTTGGGTCCTTCTGATTCCAGAGCCAGTGCTCTATTCACTATGCCACCTAGCCACCCTGATCTGTGGATTTTTTTAAAAGACTTTTTAGTATATCCATTCCCCATCAATTGAGAGAACATTTCTTTTATTAACATTGTACTGCTCAGAAAAAGGTTCTTAGGGTAATCAAGAATTCAGTTACATATTAAGATCCAAATTTACTTTTAAAAAACCCATTAATGAAGTGCTCCTATGCACAAGGTGGCTGGGGATACAAAGATAGGTAAGATATGTGGCCCCTGTTCTCAAAGAGCTTATACATAATGGACATGGAGAATACGGGGAGGAAAAGCATGTACACAGTGACTATGTATGATATGAGAGAAAATGAAACAAATGTAAGGGAGGAGCAGTTAAGGATCAGGACTGTGTCAGAATAGCTTCATGGAGTGGATACCACCTAAAATGGGCCTTGAAAGATGACTTTTGGCCCACTGGTCTTACAATTTCAAGAAGTTCAGGAGCATAAGAGAATCTAGAAAAAGAAAAAATAGTCTCCTTTCTCAGAATTCTCAAAGTATTTTGCTGGTATTTCTCTTCAGATGCTTTGTTGAACAAACCAGAGAACGAAAGAAAAGGGACTATAAAATAGTAAAGATAAAACACTGGACTGTTAACCACTGAATTATGCGACTATTTTTTTAATTTTAAAAATTACAATAATATGAAGAACAGTATTTCATTTTAGTCCAGTACCCAAATTCCTCCCAGTTCTTTACTAGTTTTTCAAACTGAAGCAATTTTCTAAGTAACTCTGTTAATCTAGACCAAGAATAAATCACAAAAACTTCCTATATTCTTTGCCACACTACAAGTAACCAGGGAAGGGAAGTGAATAAGCATTAATATAGGATCCACTACGTACGAGGTACTAGGCAAAAAACTTCACAAATATTATCTCAATAATCCTCACAACAACCCAGCCAGGTAAGTGCTATTATTATCTCCATTTTACAATTATGGAAACTGAGAGGTTATGTGACTTGCCCAGGGTCACACAGCTAGTCAGTGTCTGAGGTTGGATGTAAACACAGATGTTCTGGATTCTAATCAATCAATGCACTTTTATTAAGTTTCTACTATATGGCATGCACTATGCTAAGGCCCAGAACTCTATCCATTGTCAGCCACTCAGCAGCCTCATTATTGCATAATCAATGAAAACATTTCTGATTAAACATTTTATTTCCAATTAGAAGCCACTTAAAGTGAAATATTAATTACAATTTACATTAGAACAAGTTGAGATTTTATGTTGGTGTGAAAGTGTTCATTAGTATATTTATTGATATAGCCAACATAAAGGTTTCCTTTAAATACTGCTTTCTAAGCAACAAAGGAACTTTAAAGTCACTTTAAAGTTACAGTACAATGAAGAGAGCAACCAACTGTAATGGTAATAGAATTTAAAGATCCCCCTGTATTGGTTTTCTGGTTGAGTATTGAAACCCAGAGCTTGTAAATCCCACCTGTGGGATGGACTTGTTGACATGAAGACAGAGGACTGAACTGGGAGGAGCTTGGGCCGTGGATTTAGAGAGAAGCCCAAGCAGAGAGAAGGTCCAAGCAGAGGAGGCCAGAAAGACTTTTGGGGAGCAGTATCATGGAGAGAGAGAGGAGAATTGCCGGGGGCCAGAGCTGCTGAGAGAAAGACTGCTGAGGGCCAGTTGGAGCTGCCCAGGATTTTTGAAAACTGCTACCTGGAGCTGCCAAAAACTGAGGACTGTGGCAGGGCTGTGATGCTGGTATTTTGTCTGTGTGTTTTGATGTTGTTTTTCCAGATTTGCCTGCTGGTGAAGGACAGTGCTACTGTTGTAAAGGTCCTGGAACCTTGCAGTTGGTTCAGAAGCCCTGAAGGAGGATTTTCTTGTTGTATATTTACAGAAATCCTGGAAGAGGGTTTTGCTGATGTTTTCAGGGGTTCCGGGACTATTCTGCAGGCAGAGAGTGAATTAATGAGGACACTGGCAATGTATATTGTGGCTTTGTTAAGCTTTGTCTCCCCAGGAACAGAGATTGCTGAGAACTTGCCTCTTGTCAAGATGAAGGAAGGTCTTTTCCTTTGGTTTTCAATGCTGTGATGATATCTTAACCTTGTTGTAGCTTAAGGGAAGATGACCTTTTGTGCTCTCCTGCCCCTTTTGAGAAAATGCTTGACATTAATGGATGGTACTGTAATTTAGTTGTGATCCAGGGGTGGGAAACTTTTGACTTTTTTGTGCTCTTTGACTGATCAAATGAATGTACTTTGTTTATGATTGGAAAATAATCTCCATTTGAGAAGAGAGACTCTGACTGACTAAATGAATGCACTGTCCAGGGGTGGGGTACTTGGACCTTGGTAATTTGCAACTGAATTGTGAACTTACTTGCTAAATGAATGAGTTACACTGTATTTTGATTTTCTCTGTTCTGTGAATGTTTTGCCTTAATCTGTCACTGAATAAATGGAGTCTGCTGTGCTGGTATTACAAACCTTGAAAGTTGCCTTTGCTTGGCATTACACTAACACTCAGTTTCACATTAAAGTAAAAAGGGGTAATTAAGGCTGCAATAACCACTTACCCATAATCCAAGCAGGCAACATGTAGCTATTTGATACTCTCCTCCAGAAAAAAATTTAATCAGTATCATACAGGTCATCAGTACCAATAATGTAAAACTTTGTCATGATTCGGTTAGAAAATTTTTAGAGCTGAAAAAGATATCAGAGATCATCAAGTCTCTTTATTGTATAAATGAGGAAACAGACCTGGTGGCTTCCCCAAAACACAAAGAGAAAAACAAAGTATAATCAAAAGAATTCATGTTAGAGTAAAATAATACAAACTCTAGTGGGGCTGAAAGGAAATCTTCAAATACATCTAATAAACAGAAGTCGTGTTATCACTGTCTAATGCAAAGCCTCATCAAATTAGAAAGATGAAAGATGCTAGCTTTGAGTAATGAAAAAACAAAAGAAAATAATTTCAACATTTAAATTCCCTTTCACAGTATTCCAGTCTCCCCCAAAATATGCATGTCAATGCTAAAATCAGAAAAATTGACACCTGTTCTCAAACAAAAGGTCTAATTATGCATTTGACAGATGCTATTTTCATGCTGGCCAGTTTATAATGACTTGCACAGTCTGTATTGGGTCTTTTTGTTTTAAATACCTCTTTAAAGTAAAATAAAAAAGTCTAAAGGAGACTCCTATTGTTTTGGTATTAATTGCCTCTTTTTTTCCAGAAAAGTTAGTAATGAAGAGGCACAGGATATCAGGTACGTCACTTAACCTTTCTGATTGGTTTCTGTAACCATAAAATGAGTAGGCTTGGTCCAGATTTCTTAAGGCCCTATCTGGCCCTAATAGTCTATGAATCTGTGAATGTTTCCAAAAATTCCACACTTGCCTTTGCTCCCTGAACATGAAAATTCAAAAGACAATGCTAAAGAATTTGCAGGTTTGTCCTTTTCCTGAAAGTAGCTACTCGGTGAATAAAATCAGAGTACAGGTTAACAAATTACTTGATTACATAATTATGACCTCTGACAACATCTCCTCTCTAGCCCAGAAGAAGATGTGAAAGCAAGGAATCAGAATTATTTGCCACCTTACCTAGAGATGAACAAATTACAATTATTTGCCCATATGGTTTAACTTCCTTGACTAGATTATAAGACTACCTTTGAGACCAGAGACTTATACATTACAGACATCCAATAAATGATTGTTGAATAAATGTAGTTTCTAGTTATTTACTTGACTTACACAATAAATATTGTGGAGGGAGGAAAAAACTCAAACTTGTTATCTGAATGTTCAATTTGACTGACGTGATCTTTCTACCTTCCCCATCAATCATTCTTTGGTAGCCTAAATACACTATAAACCTCATTGAACGACCTGACTCAACATGTAGTTAAGGCTGGATACATAAAATCCTTACATACACAAAGTCAAGATGTTGCACTCTGAGAAAGCTATTAAGAATTTCAGACCAATTTTCCAATAGTTACAGACTAGACCCCATAGGTTCTTTGAAATGCTGCGTGCAGAACGTTGTTGATTGGGTGTGTCTCCCCAGCAGTACTGAAAAGGACACATAAGCTACTAGGTAGCTGAAGTTGCTACAGTCAAAGTATCATTTCTTAGGGAGTCCATACATTTGTTTTTCTTTCGTTTGACTACTCTATTTGACCCCTAATCATAAGGATCCGCAGGAGGGTGAGATTCTCTTTTGGCTTTCAAGGAAAACAGGATGACTATGAGACTGGGCTGAAAAACATGAGGCAATGTTTCATATTTACTTGATTAATTTAATAAGTATTTATAGAATGCCCAAAATTGGCAGGAGCACACAAGGAGATAGGTGGAGATTACCAGGAAGAGCGATTACACCAATGTTCACAGTGTTACAACTTCTGTTTCCTACAGTTCCAGTCACAGGGAACTTGGTGGACAGGTTATTTCACTGCTCTCAGTCAGTTTTTCATCAGTTCAATAGAGATAATGCCATCTGCTTTGTCTTGGGCTATGAGAATTTACTGAAATAAAGGATGTGAATGAACAGCAAAAATGAGCTATTCTCAAGATTATAAATGTCAGATATTAGCATTTTTATGTTTCTAATTGTTTACAAAAGCATATTTGGTTGCAAACGAAAAAAAAATCTTTGTATTCTGAACCTTTACAGATAAATAAATTGTGCCAAAAGCACAAGTCTAAAAATCGTAAGAGTTTTCATAAGGAGCAAATCTTAGTGTTTTATGCACTTCTATTGCAGGATGGTTATGTCAGCATGGGCAGCAGGAGGTGAAAATGCAATATCACTACGCTAGCTTTGAATAGTGAGAAACAGCTCAAGAGAAGGTATGGACCCTTATTAAGGTTACAGATCTATTACCATTTCAAGTGAGGAGAAAGTACTTCTATGGTTCTATTAAAGAGACTTTGTTTTAGCTAATATCAAGGGATGCCTTCAGAGGCTGCATTTAAAAAGGCCTAAGTTCCAGGATTTGAGAAATCTTGTACTCAAACAACTGAGGTACTGTGTTCACTTCTGGCCATCACTTTTTAAGGAAGGACATTAACCATTTGGAGAGTATTCAGAGGACAACCAGGTCCCAAGAATAGTCCATAATGGAATGAGTTGAGGGAACTGAGATTGTTTATCCTCCTATGAAGTAGATTTAGTAGAGGATATGATAACTGATGCCAAAGGGGAGAATTAGAAGTAAGGGGTGAAAGTTGCAGAATCAAATTTACGATTTATATAATTAAAAACTTCCTACCAATTAAAACATTCCAAAAAATAGGACAGGCTGTTCTGGAGGTGATAGGTTCCTCCTTCTTCTGAAATCTTCTAAGAAAGACAGGATGACTACTTAATGGGTATGGTATGTTATAGAATGATTCTTTATCAGGTACAAATTGGACTTGATAACCCAAGGCGCCTTTCAACTCTGAGATTCCATAACAGCTATGATAATGTGATAATATATAAGTACCATTACTATTATGAGGAGGATGAAGAGAAGGGAGGAGGAAGAGGTACATGGAAAAGAAGGAGTAAAGAAAGAAAAAAGGAAGAAGGAGGAAGCATAAGGAGGAAAGAGAAGAAAGGATGAGGAAGAAGAAGGAGGAGGAGTAAGGCTGGTTTGAGGAAGACATGGGTGTTTTTAAGGCAGTAGAGAAGTTGTCAGTTGACAGAGAGACTGAGGATGAGAGACAGCGGAGATGATAGAAGAAGCAATATTCTGGAGATGATGGGATGGAACTGGAACACATGTCCATGTCCAGGTAGAGGGGTTTGCCTTGGCAAGGAGAAGGACCACTTCTTCATGTGAGACAGGAGTGAAAGCGAACCTGATGGAACCTGGCATCTCAGTGATGTGAAAAAAAGGAGGGAGAAGAGGGAGCCCTCAGTGAATGCCTATGAAACACGAGGCAAGGTTCTCAGCTGAGAGGTGAACGGAAGGAAGAATTATGTAAGATTTGAGGAGGGATAGAAAGGTTTGGAAAACTCAGTGGTTTGAGTGGGATAGTGAATCAATTATGTGTAAAAGGACTGCTTTGCAGAAATGAGGGCCCATTTGACATTACGTACCATAAATCTGCAAGGGACTAAGCACAGTTTCATGATTCTCCAGCTTTGTTTAGTATCAGCTGAAGAGAACTGAAGGCGAAGATGGTGGGAGTGATTCAAGGCTGGCCCTTGGATGAACAAGATCAGTAAGAGGCAAAAGACTCAAGAGAAGCGGAAAGAGCAGAGTTGAACTGGTTCAAGGAGGGGTCAAAATGCAAGGAGGAGAGTGTAGCCAGGCAGGGATGGCAGCCTGGGAAGGAACTGAGAGGGTCTGCAGGTGATCTCTAACATTCTTTGTAGTTTTAGACCCACTTTTTAGCAAGCTGGAAAGCCTCTGAACAGACTCAGTAACAGATTGCATATCAGTTGTATGAGGATTGGCCTAAGTAAATTTGGAAAAGTTCAATACCAGTGTGGCTACAGAGTAATGAATTGTTTGGCAAAGCAACTCAAGATCATTTACTCAAGCACAAAGAGTTTGCAATCTACATTAGTGGAGGGAAAGCCCACAATGATGAAATCACACATCCTTGAAATACATTACATTTAAGGATCTAAGAAACCAACACTCTTAAACATTCAGGTGCACCTTACTTCTAATAACAGATGGGCTCTTAAAATGTTATGTATGAAATGAATTTTTAAAAGTCAAATACTATTTATTTCCAATACATTAGTAGAGCTTACTACTTAAAGGAATGCCACCATATATTAGTTTGTTAAATGACTAATCGATTAATTTCCTAGATTTTTATGCCAAGCATGATTAAAGGAAGATAAATACACCTGTATACATCCATGCCCATATAAAATGAAAAACTAGCATCAGTTTTTTGCCAGATGTTGATTAAAAAGTGGTAACAAAATCAGTGAAGTTTTTGGGCTGTAAATTTGCAAGTTATTCATTTAAGCTATACTTGTGTTAGACTGCCTTATTAGATTTGAAAAGCTAATTGTCTAGAAAATCTACTATCAAAATATGAAGTCTGGAGACTTAATAAAATAAAACCTTTAGGAAAATATACTTTAATACATAATTGGGGAAATCTTCCACTCTGAGCTGCATTAAAGAACTGCTGTGGTTCTTTTCAGCTCTAAGATGTTCCAAAATTTCAAAAGCCACCTAGCCTATCAGAGCCCTCGTTTTTTATTCTCTAAAATGAGAGGCTTGAGCTCTCTTTGTGGTTGCAAAAAACTGGAAATATAGGGGATGTCCATCAATTGGGGAATGGCTGAACAAGCTATGGTATATGAATGTAATGGAATACTATTGTACTATAAGAAATGGGAAGGAGATGGACTTCATAATTACCTGGAGAGGCTTATATGGACTGATGCTAAATGAGAAGAGCAGAACCAGGAAAAGTTTGTACACAATCACGAACACATTGTATGTGTGATGACCAACCTTGATAAACTGGACTATCCTCAACAATACACAGCTAAAGACAACTCTACAAGCCTCAGGATGCAAGGAGATATCTAAACAGAGAAAGATGCAGAAAGACTATAGTTTAAATGGAGACTGAAGCAAAAGATGCTAGCGTTCTTTTTCATATCTGGTTTTGCTTTTTTTTCCCAGTGATCACTCATTGGTTACAACCCTTCTATACAACCAAACTATTGTACAATGTGAAAGTATTTGCAGATCCTGTACATGATTGCACACCACCATGGGGGGGGGGAGGGGAAGGGAGGGGAGAAAATCTGAAACTCAAGTGATTGTGGAACTGAATCTTGTAAACTAAAAGTAAAAAAACAAGTCATTCAAAAAAAAATAAAGCTATCCAAACCCAAATAAATAAATAAATAAATGAAATGAAATGAGAGGCTTGGTTTAGAATTTAGGGTTGGAGAACCTGACCCCTGGACTAGATGATCTTTAAAGGACCCAAATTTCCCAGTGTACTCCTTGCACTAGATCAAGCTAATCTTCAGGAACCCAACAGGATTTCAGCTCCCCTGTATTACTGTATTGTGCATTTGAATTCTCCCCAAAATGAATTTAAAGCATACTCTTTGAATTGTTAATGATCAGACATTACAAGGGTCAATATGCTCATTATCCACTACATCTCTCTAAAAAAATGACCTAGAAATTATCTATTACCATTGGAACATAATGGGGTGGCTAGGTGGCACAGTGAATAGAGCACCAGCCCTGGAGTCAGGAGGACCTTAGACACTTAACACTTACTAGCCATGTGACCTTGGGCAAGTCGCTTAACCCCAATTGCCCTCAAAAAAAAAAAAAAAGTCAAAATAAATAAATAAATAAAACAATTGGAACATGCCCCAATTTGGTCAACAGTGATTTATTAAGTGCTAACTATTTATTCACAGAGCATTGTGCAAGGTGCAGGGAGATGTGCAAAGATGAATAACACACATTTCTGCTCCCCAGGAGCTTACATTCTAGTAGGTGTTCAAAACAATCCCCCAATGACTGCAACAGAAAAGAGAAATGTTAGGCGTTAAATGGTTAGGAGTACAAAGAGAGGAGGAAAGATAACTCCAGCATGGAGCAAGAAAGGTATAAGGAAGTAGCCTGGTCTCTGATCAAGTACTTGAAAGATGGGTAGAATTTTGCCTGACTGTTAGACTTAAGCAAAAGGCATTTTAGGTAAAAGTAATGACATGTAGTTCAATCTGGCTGCACTAAAAGAAAGCCGTGAGATATATGCCTGGAAAGGTGAGCTGTCACAAGACTTGTAGGAGATACTAAAAAGTCTGGTTAAAAAATCCAGATTTTAGTAGGAATAAGGAAACACTGAAGTAGTAACATAGGTGGGGGAAGAGCATAATTAGACCAGATTAATATGGAAGGATTAGGCATAATAGATTGGAGCAAAAAAGAAACCAGAGCAGGGTTATCACTTAAGAGGCTAACAAAATAGTTCTGATGAAAGGTAATAACCTGCATTAGAATGGTAGCAGTTGGATAAAAGCAAGAGGGCAGATGGAAGAGGTTCTGGAATTGTAAGTAAGAAGATTTGGTGACTCATTAGATAATAACAGTTGACATTTAACTAGCACATTAAAATTTAAAGTGTTGGACATGCATTGTTTCATTTGCTTATTATCATATATATGTTGCCAAATATAAACAATGTGTTGAGATATATATGTAGATATATAGTTAAATGTGATTTCCATAACATTCCTACAGCATATGATTCAGGAGGAAAAGAAATAGGAGAAGGCAAACATGACTGAAGTTTCAAATCCTGGTTCCTCAGACAACAACAAACAGAAATTGAGACTATACTGGAGGCAGGGGCAGTGTTAGAGAGTGTGATGATGTTGAATTACATGACTGCTAAGGTCCTTCTTTAATCGCCATCAGATACATATCCTGTGGTATTTCCAATAATCTAATTTTCTCACCATCAAAAGAGTTAATAGCATCATTAAGAAAAAGATTAAAATTAGGTGAGTAGTACTTGGAAAGTACTATTGGAGTAGTACCAATCACTTGGAAACCAATCACTCCCATTCCTAACCAATCTGTCCCCAAAGACTTCAAGTTGACTATCTGGCTTTGCAACCACTGTTGTGTATTCAAAAAACAAATATTTATTAAGCATCCCAACACACTGTCTTAGGTGATGAAGATAAAAGACAAAGACAACATACCTTAGATTCTATTGGGGGGTATAACATGTACACAGATAAGTAAACACAAAGTATATTACAAAGAAAGGTTAAGAGGGCTAAAGCACTAAAAACAGAGGAGGGATCAGGAATGATGGCCTCACAGAGGTAACTACTGAGAAGAACCTTGAAGTGAGCTAAGGATGCTAAGAGGGAAAGATGGGGTAGAAATGCATTCCAGACATGGAGACGACCTATGCAAAGGCATGGAAATAGAAGAGAGAATGTTACATACATGGAACGGCTATAGGCCCATTTGACAGAATGTAGAGTGTTTTAAGGGGAGAAACAGGAAATGACTATAAAGGTAGGAAGGACAAGCTTACAACTTTATATTTTATCCTAGAGACAGGAGGGAGACAACTGAGTTTTGATTAGAGAAGTGACAGGGTAAATCTTTGCTTTAGAAATATCTGCTTGGTAGCTATGTGAAAGATGGAGAGGAGAGAGGATAGTCAGGAAGCAGGAAGACCAACTCTATCCTCACCTTCTATATCCTCTGAATTTGGTGGTCTAAATATACTTCGGTTTGACTTGGCAAATCTTTAGTTTACTCTGACCAGCAGTTTGTGACTTGGGCCATGCCCTCTTATCAGGAAAGGTTCTTCTACCCTCAAACTCTATCATTTGTCCTTAAAAATCATTAATACCTAACAACCATATTAGAGGTCCATGTAGTCTAAACATCCATGCATGCAGAAATAATTTGTACCTTGACCTCATCCCCAGGAGATAGTTAGGTGAACATGTTCCTGAACATTTTCAGTGTCAAGAGGTGTACTATATTTGGAGGCATCCCGTTCCACTGTTTGATGGATTATAGCCATTAAAAAATTATTTCTTATGATGGGAAGAAAATAACCTCTTTTAATCTTTTACTTACTGATCCTAACTTGGCCTTCTGAAATAATATATCTATTACCCTATTATGTGCGTGTTTCAAATACCAAAAGACATGATTAGCATAGTGTTTGGCATACACTAGGTGCTAAACAAATGTTTTTTCAATCATTCATTCAATTTACTATCAGAACCCTCCAAACAAAACACTACTAATTCCTTCAGTCACTCCTCATATTACATGGCTTCTAGACTATTTTTTACCATCCTTGTGGAACTCATCCAGAAGCACCATCTCTTAATCAATATCTCTTAAAACCAACATCTCTTAAACCAGTATCTCTTAAAATATTGTCTCCAAAAATAATAGTTATATTCTAAATATGGTATGACCAGCAAAGGACACTAGAAACATTACTTCTCATGCTCTGGACTTGTGCTACAGTACACTTGTGTACTGTACACTACATACTTGTGCTAAAGATTGCAGCAGTTACTTTAGCACTAACACTATTAAACTCATGTTAAGCTTGTGATCTCCATGCTTAGTGTTTTTTGATCCACATTCCATAATCCCCTCCCTTCATTTTCCCAATTTTCATATTCCACTTCTGCTAATTCATCCTTGGCAAGACCACCCGGTCTCTTCTTTTACATGGCCACTGATACTACCCTAGTTCAGGCTATTACCTTATCTACTTCACATTAGGATGAATGCTTGGTCTTGCTAACTAACTCATGTGATAAAAGTTTATCTGAAGAAACCACAGAAACCATCATCTTTAAAATGTTTAATGGATTTCCCAAGTCCATAGGGGCTGGGATTCAACCCAAGACCATCTAACTCTAGGACCAGTACGATGACTTATACCCAGTCTTTCACTCCCTTTGTTAATCTTAGAATATTACTTTTATTTTGCTATTCTTTACTATCCAACACTTTCCCTAATTTACCTAGAATCTACCATTTTGTCTTCTTCCCTGCTTCTCCTCCACATTGCTCCACAGAGAATGGCCTATTCACTATTCTAAACACTTTTGTAAATCTTTGCCTTCTTACTTAAAAATCCTTATTGTACATTTATAGGAAAGTTCATATGGTAAAGAAGTCAAAAAAATTTGACTTTACTAATAGAAAACACTTTCATGACAAAAGAGAATTTGGTTGGAAGGCTGAGCATCTGCTGGAGTGGCAATTGTTAATCTGACTAACTTGAGCTCAGTGCTAGGCAGTTGAGAGTAAAATATTGTTTCTGAGTTTTAATGGAGGGTTAGTTGAAAAAAAAATTTTTTTAAACTGTTTAGGTGCTCTGTACATTGATATCATTAGTAATTTTTAAAAAACCCAACAACTCCATTTTCCAGAGCAAAGCTCCCTAATTATTCATAAATCCATGGGGGGAAAAGCACCAAGGAAATTAGAATTTGAAGTTCTGTTTTAGACAAGTCAATTTTGTGCTTGCTTCCTCTGACAGTTTATAGCCTTATTATCTAGGGGAAAAATAATTCTCTCCCATAAGAGTCTCTGTCAAAACACTGCTTAGGGCACATTTCATTATTATTAGTCAGTTGGACAGATCAGTCCCTGCACTATTAAGCACATCACACTATTGCTCCACAAATATGTCATTCTCCCAGCAGATGTCACTCAGCAATAAGAGGCCTGGAGTACCAATCCCACAGAAGCATCTCTGTGTGGAGGAGCAGTGATTGAGGAAATTTAATAAGAGAGGTTCAGATAATGGTCCAGCAAAATAATTTTCTTTAAATCCTAATGCACAACTAAGCATTTAACCAGTTTTGCATATTATCACTAGTTTACAATAGGCCCTTGTGTTCCTATATTTGCTAGCAGAGTCAATTGGCAGTTGGTGTGCTTTCCTAGGGAGTTATTAAAAGCCAACATTAAAATAAAACTTCAAAGCAAAATTCCCTGAAACAGGGAAGACATTGGGAACTCTGCCCAGAAAAACAAAAGGCTACCTTACTGGTTTGAAAGCAAAGTATTACTGCAGTTTACATTATTAAAAGAGGGCTCACTAATTCTAAAAGTCCCTGCTGCTGAGCATGGTACCTTCCCTAAGGATTCTCTCTTCTTTGTTCCTAACGTTAGAGAGAGCTCCTTCTTAATCAAATCCTGATTCCTCATATCCCCAGTCCAGGATCACTATAATCTTTGCCCTAGGTTTACAATGATGATTTACCTTCCAAATGTAAGCCTTCGTTTTCCACTTTCCAGTTTGGTTCTGTTTTTTCCAGTGACAGAGGTCTCAAAGGATTTTCAGTCAGAAAGGACCTTAGAGATCATTTACTTCAACCCTTTTTACAGATGAGAAAACTAAGGTTCAGTGAAGTTACATGACTTGCCACAGGGCACAGAGATTGTAAGCAACCGATTCAGTTACATGCTCTGACTTCAAATCTAGGACTCTTTCAACTACTTATCCTCCCTTTTAAACATCACGGCCTCTCAAATTTATTCTAATGATTGATCTATAGCAATTTTATCTACAGAAGTTTTGCTTGACATTTTGTATAGAACAGTAAGACATGTACATGAGAATAGATACAAAGAATTTTATGGCTGAAGAATCCTTAGAGAAAATTTAATTCTATATCCCAACTCAATTCAGCAGAATTCAATAAACATTTATTAAGCACTTTCTCAAGAAAATATATATATAAACATACATATATAACATATATACATATGTACAAATATACATATAAATACACACATGTATATGTATAAAAAGATAGATACAAAAATAAAAATGCCAGTCCTACCCCCAAGAAGTTTAACTTTTTCTGAAGAAATAAAACATGAACATTTACATAAGTAAACAAGAAGTACAAACAAATCCATAAAAGAGAGAGAATACATTAACAACTGGGGAAATCAAGAAAGGCTTCCTGTAGCTAGGGATGATAAAAGGCAAATATGGAGCCAGAAGACAGAAATATCCCCATAAAAGGAAAATTTAGCAGGCCGGTTTGACTGGAGTGAAGAACGTGAATGGTACTAAAAGGTATGTAGGAGGTAGACCAGAGGGTTTTAAATGAGAGCTGAAAATGTGGATTTTATCTTAAACACAAAAGGGAGCCACTGAAGATTTTTCAAAACAGTCAAATATGTGGTTTAGAAATATCAGTTTGGGAGTGGCTAGGTGGCACAGTGAATAGAGCACCAGCCCTAGAGTCAGGAGGACCTGAGTTCAAATCCAGCCTCAGATACTTAACACAAAACTAGCTGTGTGACCTTGGGCAAGTCACTTAATCCCAACTGTCCTACCTTACCCCTCCAAAAAGGGGAAAAAAAAAAAAAGAACATTATAGAAATCTCAGTTTGCAGCTTTCGCCCAGAAGCTGCTGTTCTTGGACACCAGCTTGCAAGGACTCTTCCTTAGCAGTAGATGAAAACTCAAAACATCACAATGGCAAATAAACCAGTCCTCCACTACTTTAATGGAAGGGGCAGAATGGAATCCATCAGATGGCTCTTAGCTGCAGCTGGAGTGGAGTTTGAAGAACAACTTTTTGAAACAAAAGAACAATTAGAAAAGTTAAAAGCAACTGTCCTGCTATTCCAACAAGTGGCAATGACTGAAATAGATGGGATGAAACTGGTTCAGTCCAGAGCCATTCTCCACTATATTGCTGAGAAATACAATCTATATGGGATGGACATAAAGGAGAGAGCGACGATTATCATGTACTCAGAGGGAACAACAGATCTGATGGTACTAGTCATGGTGTATCCTTTCCTAAAAGGAGAAGAGCAGGAGAAAAGACTGACTGAAATCAATCACAAGGCCAAAACCAGATACTTCCCTGTTTATGAAAAGGTTTTAAAATTCATGGACAAAACTTTCTTGTGGGTAATGAGATGAGCATGGCAGATGTGCTATTGAGTGAAGCTATTTTAATGGTGGAAGAGCCTGTCCCTGATGCACTCTCTGGATTTCCTTTACTCCAGGAATTTAAAACTCAAGTGAGTAATATCCCAACAATTAAGAAATTCCTGGACCCTGGTGGCAAGAGAAAGCCTACAACTAATGCCAAACTTGTAGAAAAGGTTATAAAGGTCTTCCGTTGATAAAACAGCGAACTCACCCATGGAGAAAGAGATTCAATGTGTGATTACTCTGTGATTCTAGGACCCTTAATATCAGATTCCAATCATGCTCTGTGAGCCTTCTCTAGGTGTAGCTACAGCCCATGGCAGCCTTTGAGAGAAGCCTAACAAAACCAAGAAGGGCACAGGAGGCAAGGAAAGGACGTTCTCTCCATTCTAAATCTCTTCTTTGCTTGGTCCTTTCTAAATACTTTGACTTTGGAGCCCACAAGTGAGGGACTGATCTCTTGATTTCTTGGCCTTCTGGGTTTCTCCAACTTATCTAAACCCTCTCAGGTTCCTATGGTTCACTCTCTAAGCTTCAGGAATATACATGTCCTAAGCCTAACCCTCCCCATCTGTTCCCTGACCTGAGAGAGACCTCTACTAGTTATGTGACTCTTCACCTTCCAGAAGTGACCTCAGGAGGGAGGCCTTATCTAAACCGCTCTAGCACCTAAGACAAAGAGTGCTTGCAGAACTCTGCACCATGCTTTTTGTGCTGAACATAGCATTTGAAGTTGGATTACTCTAATTGTTGGGGCCTAATAAATAGCAAAATGTTAGTTAATGCTACTGACCTAAGTCCCAATTACCTGCACAGTATGATAACAAATGAAATAGATATGCATCAAATAAAGACTTTCTATGCACAAAAAAAGAAATATCAGTTTGGCAGCTATGTAGAAGATGACTGAGAAGCTGAGAGACCAACTAGGAAGCTGCAAAGATAGTTCAGATAAGGGGTGATGAAGGCCTAAACTAGATGGAGGCTGTTTGAAGACAAGAAAAAGGACGTGAGAAATGCAGAAGTAGAATTGATACACCTTGGCAAGTTAGTGAATATGAAAGGAAGAAAAAAAGAAGGAAGAGTGGAGAATGACTCCAAGACTGTGATCTGAGTAAAAGTAAAGATACTTATGCCCTCAACACAAAAAAGTGAGGGTTAGGAATGGGTTTGGAAAGAAAGATCATCAGGTCCATTTGGATATGTTGAGTTTGAGTTAGCTATAGAACACCTAAGTGGAGATGTCCAGCAAGGAATTGGTAACCCAAGGCTGGAGGTTCAGGAGATAAATTTGGGCTGGATTTACAGATCTCGGAGTTATCTGCATAAAGAAGCCACAGGAGCTGATGAGATCACCAAGGGAGAGAATATAAAGAAAACAGGCCTAGGACAATATCTTGGAGAATTGCTCACAATTAGTGGGTGGCGGAAAGGTGATAATCCATCAAAGAATATTCCAGATGGAGGAATCACAGATTGTACAAGGAAAACCAAGAGAGAATAGTGTCAAGGAAGCAAAAGAAGGGGAGAGACTAGGAGGAGCCCTGCTACTGCTGCTGGGGTTAGTTGACAGTGATATCAAGACAAATGAGGACCAAAAAAAATTCAACGGATTTTATAATCAGGAGATCACTGATGATTTGTAGGTTGTTTAACTGAGTGGTCTAAATTAGAAGATGATTGCTTGGGGCTGAGAAGTGAATAGGAGATGAGGAAATGGAGGCAACAAGCATAGAGTATTAGGGAACTGTACCTGAGAAAAGGAAGAAAGCTTTAGGGTCAAGGGAAAGGTTGTTTTTTTTTAAGAATGGGAAAATCAGGTTTGTTGGGCAAGAAGAGAATGAAGTAAAAAAGAGAGGGGATGATTAAAGAAGCAAAATCAGAGAAGAGACAAGAAAAAGGATCAAGAGTATAGCACAGCAAGATGAACTAAACTTGTCAAGGGGAAGGGCTCCCTCCTTTTCAAAGAAGAGAATGGAAAATGATGAAGAGCAGTTCTGAAGTAGAGAATAGAGAGGAAGGAAGTGGTGACATATAGTCCCTATTTTCTCAGCAAAGTAAGAAGCAAAGCTCTCTGCTGAAGAGGGCAAGGGATGGTGTAGGAGCTCTGAGAAATAAAAAAACATTTGAAAGAGAGTCAATCAAAAGAAGATAAAAAGAGTTATGCAGAAGTGAAGGACCAATTGAGATTAGATAACAAATTTGTAATGGAAGCTGCAATGTCTAGAGGAAGACAACCAAATTGATGAAAAGCTTTGTGTTGATAAGACAGGAAGACTGGTTGAAGAAACTGGGCATGCTTATCCTAGAAAAGAAAAGACTCAGAAATGATAAGTGTCTTCAGGTATTAGAAAGGCTGTTCTATGGAAGAGGGATTAGAACTGTTCTGTTTAGTCCTTGGGATAGAACCAAGAACAATGTGTGAAAGTTGTAAAGAGGTTAATTTGGGCTTGATTTCAGGAAAAACTTTCTAACAATTATAGCTGTCTAAAAGTGGAATGGCTCTCCTTAAGAGACAGTGTGTTCTTCCTCCACGGAAGTCTTCAAGCACATGCTGGACAATCGCTTGCTGGGAATATTATAGTGAAGACTCCTTTAATATATGAATTGAACTGGATGACCAACGAGGTGCCATACAATTCTCAAATTCTGTGGTTCTGTGATTGGAAGAAGAAGAAGGGGCAGATTGACTAGAGGTCTCAGTGAAGACAGAAGAGGAGTAAGGAGAGATAGAAGGTCATGGTTAGAGAGAGGAATTTCAGAATTCTGGACAATGACAATTATGAATGATGCTGAAATTGAGGAATGTTCACTCCTGGGTGAGGCTAACATGTAACGAAGGTCTCAATTTATGTGAGTTGAAAAGGTTGATGTATTAGAAGACCAAGAGGTTTGAGGAGACATCAAAATATATACTGAAATCCCAAAGGGTTGGTTAGACAGACTCCACAGGTGCAGAATTCCCAGACATTCAGGCAAAATGACCTGGGGGCTGTAAGATGCGTATACAGAACAAGACTGAAACAAGGTGATTTAGCTGGATATAGTCAACGTCAAAGAAGGAGATGTTGGTCAAGGACAAAGGGTTATGCCTAATGATTTTCCCTGAAAATGTGTGAGAAGGGGCACTCAGGATTAGGGAGTGTGGCCAAGGATGTACATGCATTGTGTTCTGGGGCAAGTTACGTTTCCATGAGTATAAGACTGAAAGACTATGAAATGAAGATAACTAAGACAAACAGAAGTTTGCTTAAAATTAAACGGAGGTCCGAAAGGGCATAATGGTGAAGGAAACAACTTGGATGAGGTCTTGGGAGAAGAAGAACTGAGATGGATCAGAATGAGAGAACACACTTGACCCAAATGATCTCCAAGGTCAGACAGACTGTGAAGTGAATAGTGGTCAATTTGGTATTGGGGGGTGGGGGGGAGGATGCATTAGTAAAAGTTTATCAACCAGTTCTCCAGGAAAAAAAAATACAGATGACACAGCTTTTAACTACACTATTAACATTTTCTTCATCACTCTCTCAAGTCTAAACAATCATTAAAGCAACAAATCCAACCTAAATTCGAGAATCCGACTGTATTCTATTAATCTAGTCATTAAAGAAACTTGGGGGAGGGGAGCAGTCAAGATGGCAGTGTAGAAGCAGGAGAATTCTGCGAGCTCCCCCCATAACCACCTCAAATACCTATAAAATATGACTCTAAATAAATTTTAGAGCTCCAGCACTCACAAAATGTCAGAGGAACAAAGCTCCCACAGAAGGCAGCCTGGCAGGCAGATGGGAAGGGCTCATCACAGCATGCTGGGAGCCGAAACCAGCCCGGTCTGAAATATGTCATTGAAAAAACCATTGACCTGGAAAATAGATCCAGGAAAGACAATTTAAAAATTATTGGGCTACCTGAAAGCCATGATCAAAAAAAAAAAAACCTAGAAATCATCCAATTCTCAAGGAAAATTGCCCTGATGTTTTAGAATCAGAGGGCAAAATAGAACTTGAAAGAATTCACCAATCACCTCTTGAAAAAGATCTCCAAAAGAAAACTCCGAGGAATGTTATAGCCAGGTTCCAGAGTTCCCAGATCAAGGAGCAAATATTATAAGCTGCCAAGAAGAAACAATTGGAATACCATGGAAACACAATTGGGATAACCCAGGATCTAGCAGCTTCTACATTAAGGGATCGAAGGGCCTGGAATATGATATTCTGGAGATCAAGGGAGCTAGGATTAAAACCAAGAATCATCTACCCAACAAAATTGAGTATAATGTTCCTGGGGAAAATATGGTCATTCAGTGAGGTGGAGGACTTTCAAGAACTCTTCATGAAAAAACCAGAACTGAATAGAAAATGTGACATTCAAATACAAGAAGCATAAGAAGATAAACATGGAAAAGAATTCATAAGGAACTTATCAAAGTTGAACTATTTATATGCCAACATAGAAAAAATGATAATTGTAACTTATGAAACTTTTCTCAATACGAGGATAGGTGAAGGGAATATAAATGTATATGTATGTATATATACATATATATGTCTATATAGAAGAGTATATGTGCATATGAATACATATGTGAGTGTCTGTGTATATGTGTAAATAGACAGCACAGGATCAACTGAATAGGAAGGGATATTTTAAAAGGTGAAATTGAGAGGTGGGAGAGGAATAGAATGAGAGAAGACAGGGAGACACAGAATGGGGTTAATCATCTCATATAGAAGAGGCAAGGGATAACTGTTACAATGGAGGGGAAGAACAGGAAGGCAAAAAGGAATGGACCAATCTTACTCTCATTGAATTTGGCTTAGGGAAGGGATGACAAACACTCTAAATTGGGTATCTTGCCCTACAGAAGAGTAAGGGGGGAGGGGATGAGAGGAGGTATGATGGAAGGGAGGGCAGATTGGGGGGGAGGGCTGTTAGAAGCACACACTTCTGTAAAGGGACAAGGACAAAGTAGAGAATAGAACAAGTGGGGAGCAGGATAGGAATAAGGGAAATATGGTCAGTCTTTCACAATATGTCCATTGTGGAGATGTTCTGCGTAACTACATATGCACGGCCTGTGTTGAATTACTTGTCTTTCCAGTGGGGGTGGATGACAAGGGAGGAAGGAGATGAATCTAAAACTTAAAGTTCTAAAATAAAATATATATATATATACACATATATACATTATTATTATTATTATTTACATGCAACTGGTTAATAAGATATACAGGCACTGGGTTAGGGAGATCCATCTTGCCCTACCAGAAAGTCAGTGGGGTGATGGGGGAGGATATAGGAGAGAGCAGATTGGGGGAGGGGGTATACAGTGGGATTGCTGTTTTGGGGTGGGGGGTAGGGGAAAGACAGGGAGAAAATTTGTTACTCAAAATCTGGTTGAAATGAATGCTGTAAACTAAAAATAAACAAAAGTTAATAACAATTAAAAAAAAGAAAAAAGAAACTTTGAAAAAGTATGTAAAATAATGCTACTTTTCTCACTGATTTTTAAAATATGTGTACATATTTTTCCATAAATATGTTACTTACGTTAACATGTAATGGTTTTATTATTTTTGAAAATAAATTAATAATTACTTTAAAATTTATCAGCTTTAATTTTTAACATGGTAAATATCAATAGACAAAACTCATATAAACAAAAGCTCTTTGGCGTCCTCAATAATGTTTAAGAGTATAAAGGGTCCTCGGAATAAAAAGTTTGAGAACCAGCGATCTAGATAATTAAGGTCCCATCCAGATCAAATCATCTATAAATTGATGAGAATTTGGAAAGAACCAGAAAAAAAACAAATATACTAGAATAGACAGGCAGAAAAGCATTTATTCTTAAGTTTCTCAAATGACAGGGGGAAGTAAGCAGACATGAAGCCAAAATCTGTATAATTCTAAAAAAAGAAACAATATTTAAAAGAATGAGAACTTCCTCACTAATGGATCTTGGGTCTCAGGAAACACTGCAGCAACCTACAGCACTGCTATAACAATCAGTTCATTGTGTAACTAATGAGGAGGTCTCAATTCCTTTCATCCATGAAGCATGTGGAGCAAACACCTCATAGAAATGAAACAAGCTAATTTGTCTCCATAAATCCCCCAGCCCAAAGGTCTCTCAGAAACAAAGCAGTACTGGCCAGTATTCTGCTGACTAAACAAAGTGTTCCATAAACCTGGGATCATGTATCGTCCACAAGCAACAGCAAGAGCTGGGCTGCTCCCACTTGAGGGCTAACTAAAAACATTTTTTTTTTAAATCCAACCAGAGTGTCAGCTCCTTTTCAGTGGGCTAGAAATCTGAACATCTGAGTTTAAAATAGGGTATAAAAGCAAAGCTCAGATACCTTACACTCTCACAAAAGAAGAGCCCTGTCATACTGGATTACCTTAATGTCTTTATCAGCTGTGAAGTAATGCCTGTAATGGGATAGTCTATTCTCCTACAATGTTATAAGCTGGCACTGGGGGTGGAGGAACTGGGCACTGTTCTTTAATGTGTATTTGGGAAATGGCATGATGATGTAATTTGAGGGAAAAACACCCTGAACAATTAATCCGTGGTGAAAAACCTCTGCAAACGTTACTTTTGTAAAGAAGAATAAAGCTCAGCTTGGCACTTATTTCTTGATGAAAATATTCTTAATATAACAAAAACAACAACTATGAGAGAGTTTTACCCACTTGTAACAGATAATTATTTTATTTGCTAGTGTGCCCTTCAAAAAAACTCATCTTCAACCTGCAATATCACATACAGTTTGGACAGTAAGTCTCTAATTCTTTATTTGAAAATAATTTAATCATTACCAGGGTTACTTTTTTACTCAGGGAGTACTTAACTGAGGGTCTAAATCAGAGGTGAGAAACCCGTGGCATCAAGGCCACATGTGGCCCTGTAGGTCCTCAAATCTCCTTAATAAATCTCCTTAATTAATTAATTAATTAACAAATCTCCTTAATAAAAGGATTTGTTCTGTAAAACCTCCTGTGAAACTTGGACTCAGTCAAAAGGCCATACTCAAGGATCTCGAAGGACACAGGTTCCCCCACCCCTGGTCTAAAAACATCAAATGCCATGAGCCCAGGGAAATTAATCTCAAAGTACCAAGTTCACATTATGGCCCTAATGAATCTGAACCAGGAAAAATGCCCTGAGAAGGTAGCTATGGATGGCAGTGTGGCCTCTACAGTTTGGGATAAAGTGACTCCATTTATAGCTCTCCTCAACTCTCCAAATGTCACCCCAATCTCCACGGGTATGAGTTCAGGGATGTGGTCAGTTTGAAATGATAGGATAAAAACATGCAGGTGAGCATGTGTAAATCCTTTAAACACGCATTTGGGAAATAAAAGTTCTGGTATTAAATATTGGAAAGGAACTGGGGGAAACTGGATAATAATAATTCATATTTCTATGCTCTGATAGGCTTGCAACGTGCTTCCCTCAAAACTCACATAGACAGACAAAAGTTTTATTGTTTCCTGTTTTACAAAATCAGGCTCTGAGGTGCCAATGAGTGCAACTAGAGGTGTTACTCATGTTAACACAGCCTCTGGGAGTGTCAAAACCCAAATCTCCCAATTTCTAGTACTTTGCTCTTTCTACTATACCAGGCCACTACACATTGTAGCTAGGGTATAGTGGCAGCTTCCAAAGCTTCTAGTGTCCTAAAAGTATCCTGGTGCAAAGAGGACAAGTATGCAGGATGAAATAGAGGAGTGGATGCAGGAGGTAGAGGGACCAAAGTGAAGAGGTCAGTGTTCTTTTCAAGGGAATCATCTTGACCACAAGACTTATTTTAATGTTAAAGAATTCTGGTAGAGTCTTCAAAAAAAAATGCTCCTCAGAGAAACAATGTTACCTTTCTATCCACGGCATGGTCACTGCAGGACTTGGGTATCTTCAACTGGAGAGTAGAAGGTGGATAAGATATATTAGGGTTTTTTTTACTGATTTGGGAGTTTGCATTTTTTCAGGATCAACTCTAGAATCACAGAACACTGAACCTGAAACTTTAGAGAATCAAGCTGAATTTCCTCATATTACAGATGAAAAAACTGAGGTCCCTAATGATTAAGTGGGCTGTCTTTACAGAGCTTGGATTAGAACCTTGATCTCTAAAACAAATCCAAATGACTCAGGATAGAAAATCCACATCCACAAAGAAATATGGGGTCTGAACGCAGATTGGAGCATACTACTTGCTCTCCTTTTTTGTTTAATTTAGTTTTTTCTTTCTCATGGTTCCTCCCATTTGTTCTAATTCTTCTATACAACCTGACTAATGTGGAAATATGTTTAGTAAGATTTATGTAGACCCAATATTGGACTGCATGTCATCTTGGGGAGAGGGGACAGGAGGGAGGGAGAGAAAATCTAAAACTTATGCAAGTGAATGTTGAAAAATAAAAATAAATATTTACTTAAAAAAACCCTTAGCCTCTTGATTTCTCAGACAGTAGTTTGTACTACATCCCACTGTACGCTAGAATCCATAAATCCCCTCTTAAATGAAATTTTTAGAAAAAGTGACACATTCTATGGCTTGGCACAAGGAATTGGGCTTAAAATCTCCACATCTCCTGTTGCCCCTGTCCTTTAAGGGTAGAGGAGTAGCGTTCTCTACCCACTGATGAACACTGTCACAAGTGGTCATACCCTTCACATCCTGGTAACTCTAAACTTCTGTAGATCATCATCTAAATTCCAATTCACCACCCCCACCATCTAATTCCTCATCCCTGTTCCCCTCAACCCTTCCACCCCAAAGTTTCATCCTAACTCCACCCAGCCTTTTCACTGTGCCCTCTGGAACGCCTGTTTCACAGGGCAGCTTATAGGCAGTAGGAAATGAGTCAGTAGACAGGGAAAGACTGAAACTAAGTGAGGAGAAGAGAGGGGACAATTTGTTGGAGAAGACTTGTTCCAACAGTCCCATTCCATCCTGTCTCCTCCAACAACCTGCCCTCTTTGTTATCCCTCACTTGAACTTTCCATTCCTACTAAATTAGCATCCTATATCTCTTCTGCCCTTTTTAGCTAAACTCTTCAAAAAGCCTGTCTGTAACTGGTGCCTCCACTCTCTCCCCTCTCTCTTTTTAAGCCCTTACAATCTGGCTTCTGACCTTATCATTCCAGTGAAATTGCTCTCTTCAAAGCTACTAAATAGTTGCCAAAACCAATGGTCTTTTCTCAGTCCTCATTCTCTTTCACCTCTCTGCAATTTTGGCACTGCTGATTACTTCCCCTCCTTGATACTCTCCTCTTTCCAGGTTTTCAGGACACGCCTCCCTTCTATGTGACTGCTCCTTCTCTTTCCTTTGCTACAGCCTCCTCCAGCTCATGCTCTCTAACCATGGGTGTCCCTCGGGGTTCTGTCCTGGGCCACCTTCTCTTCTTCCTTTATACTACTTCTCTTGGTGATCTCAGCAGCTCCCAGGAATTTAACTGCCATTTCTATACTGATGATGCTCAAATCTACCTAGCCTGCCTCCATCTCTCTGCTGACTTCCAATCTCGCATCTCTGAAATGCCTTTCAGACATCTTGAACTATATGTCCAATAGACATCTTAAACTTAGCATGTCCAAAACAAAACTCAGTATCTTTCTCCCTAAATCCCTACATATTTCTAATACTGCAGAGAGCAATACCATCCTCCCAGTGCCTTAGGCTCACAGCCTAGGAGACATTTTGGATTCCTTGCTATCTCTCACCTCCCATATCCAAGCTGTTGCCAAGGCCTGCTAATTTCACCCTTACATCATTTCTAAAATATGCCCCCTTCTCTCCTCTTACACTGCTACCACTCTAGTGCAAGCCTTCATTACCTCAATTACTGCCATAGTCTGCTTTTTGGGGGGGAGGGGGGAATCCTGTCTGTCTCAGTTTCTCCCCACTTTAATGCATCCTTCATTCATCCACTAAAGAGATTTTCCTAAAATGCAAGTCTGATCAATAAACTGGCCAATAAATTCCAGTTGCTTCCTAGTGCCTCCAGGAGCAAATACAAAATCTGTTTGCATTCAAATCCCTGCATAGCCTAGCACCTTCCTACCTTCCAATCTTCTTACACCTTACTTCAAAATATGTACTCTTTGATTCAGTGACACTGGCCTCTTGGCTATTCCACAAGCAAAACACTCCATTTCTCCGCTTTGGGCATTTTTGCTGGCTATTCCCCATACCGAGAACTCTCTCCCTTCTCAATTCTGACTTCCTGGCTTCCTCTAAGTCCCAATGAATATCCCACCTTCTACAGGAAGTCTTCCCCAACTTCTCTTAATTCTAGTCCCTTTCCTCTGTTAATTATTTCCCACTTATACGTAGCTTGCTTTGTATATATTTGTCTGCATGTTGTCTTCCTCTTTAGATTGTAAGCTCCTTGAGGGAAAGGGCTGTATTTTTGCCTCTTTTTATACTGTCAACACTTAGCATGGTTCCTGGCACAGAGTAGATGCTTTTTTTTTTTTGAGGGGAGAAAGTAGGGCAATTTCGGTTAAGTGACTTGCTCAAGGTCACACAGCTAATTTTTTGTGTTAAGTGTCTGAGGCTGGATTTGAACTTACGTCCTGACTCCAGGGCTGGTGCTCTAGTCACTGTGCCACCTAGCTGCCCCCACATAGTAGATGCTTAATAAATTCTTATTGAATGAATGAATAAATGAACACCTGAGTTCAAATGATCCCTCTTACACTTCTGAGCCATGTGACCCTGAGCATGTCATTTAACCTCTTGGTCTTACTTTCCTCATCCATGAAATGGGAACAATGATGGACGGTACTTACATCATAAAACTGTTATGAGGATCAAATGAGAGATTTATAAATCACTTTTCAAGTCTTAAACTTTTATGAAGGCGCTATCTATAATAGTTATCATTATGTTTGATCAAAGCTTTCATGATTTTACAAGGTATTGAGATACAATAGAAGGAATATTAGATTTGAAGTCAAAGAAGCTGAGTTTCAATCCTGGCTCTGAAACCTAAGATCTTTGTGATCTTAGGCAAATCACTTATTCTCTCTAGGACTCAAGTTTCCTCATTTTTAAAATGAGAGGAGGTAAATTCAAAAGTCCATCCAAATCACAAATCTACAATCCCATGAATCTTTGAGATTCTTTAGAATCACTGAGTGGATATCATTCAGATCTAGTGATTTGCTGATATCACATATCTGTTTATAAGTCTGTCTATATCTAAAAAATTTATCAGTGTTTGGCCCAGTAACACTCTTCCATTTGATTCAAAAAAGCATTTGGGAGCATAAGTACCCCAAAAAGCTTCCTCAGGGAAGCCCAAAATTAAGAATTCATTGAGTTGGCTCTCTTTTGCATTTTTCCATATATCATCTTTACCTCACTCATCAGATGGTCCTAATGGAAGCTCCATTAGTTCTCCTGCTTTTTAAGTATTTAAATAAATTCTGAATGGCCTTGCAATCCCCTGAAACGTCCTTCTCAAATATTATCTATGACTAATTTCTCTTCACTTGGTTAATTTTTCTGTTCTTTCTTGTGATGATTTCCTTATTCTCCTGTTTAGCAAGGTAGAGTTGTTTTATGAGTATCTACTGATTTGTATCCTTGGTAAACATTTTTCTCAATTTTTCTGTAGAAATTTTCTGAGTCAACAGGATTTCTGTGAATTATTTACTTTCTTAAGTATTTCTTTCACTTTCTCCCCAAAGCCTCACTTGGCATATCTCCATTTTCCAAAATTCAATAACAGTGGCTTTTATTTGACTTCCCTTCTCCCATCAAAATGCTGCACTTAATTGGTTTGCGATCTCCATTACACAAAGGTCCCCACATAATAATTTCTGTACTACTTACATACAGTGTACACAGACCACTGACAATCACAGGATTTTAGAGCTGTCAAGACCTTGAAGATCATCTAGCCCAAAATCCTGATTATATAGAAAATGAGGTCCAGAAAGTTAAAGGAAGTCCTTCCAGTCACTTAGCTATTCAATGTCAGGGCCAAGAACAGAATCTATATCTCCACCTTAGCCCAGTTCATCATTTTCTCTTTTTTTTTTTAAATAGAATCCTTAACAAAAAAAAAATAATAAATGCCAGCACACATTTCAGTGTATTCCTTTTTCACTAAGGCAACAGTCTTGTAGTCTTAATGAAGTTTTAATACAGTATGGAATTTTGCTGTCCCATAAAGCTCATTAAAATAGGCCTCTAACTGCACTGACTCACAAAAACTAGATCAAAATTGTAACAGGAGACCATGAATTAGGTCAGCCCAGCTCCTAGCTAATTTTTCCAAAGTTATACAGCGACATAAGGCAGGAAGACATGGTGTCCAAAGAGGTATTCGGCTGATAATTTTATTTGATGTTTACTGTACAGCAGATGAACAGTCTTAAAAATCTTAAAATGCTTTTATGTCAGAAAGATAAATAAGAAGCAACAGAAGGGTAACTTAAGTGCAGTGACACATGATATGTAAATAAGTTTTCCTCTTCAAGCATCTTCCATGATCTGTAATTCTGGATGTATTTTTAAAAAGGGGTTGGGAGGAAAATGTGCTCCTCCACCAAAAACATTCCACTCTGCCCCAACTCAGGCCTCAAAGAACAATCTCTCAATGACATGCACATAAACAAGAGGAGCTAGGAAGAACGGAGGATTCTTTGCAGTAAGAATAAAGGCAAGAATGAATTACATAGCCTCAGAGTTCTGTGATGCTTATTAAAAAGCACCATTGCTCCTTAGTGAGGAAAGAAAATGGAATAAGGGAAAAAGCTTTTTTTTAAAGCTGTTTTCATACGGTTCTGAGATTATCAAAGAACTTGGAATAGAGTCGGCAGACCAAAACAAAACTAGGCCTACAGAAATGAGAAGAGCTCCAGCAGAGAGAACCCATCTCATCTCCCTCCAGGACTGACAGAACAGGTAAGGATTCCTGTAAGGAGTGTGCTTTTAAAAAGATACAGTCTAGCAAAAAGGAAATCTAAACAAGAGTCCAGGCTGAGGAAGAAAGGCCAGATTTCTAGGTGTTCATGCAAAATAATAAAGGAACAGAACACATTTGCCACGGAGCCTGGGAATTATGTTCTCCTGCAGAAGGGTCTTGGTTGTTTGCATTTTCACTCATAGTCAAAGAAGAATCAGAAGGGCTTCAGAGTATGCCTGAATTTCTACTACCCTGGACCACTTTGGGTTAATTTCTTTCTCTCAATTTATATAAAACTATGCTATTTTATTTCTACAATATAATGCCCAGCAGGATAACTAGCAATTGACTGGTTGGCTCAGAGGAGGTAGTATCAAGGACTAGTGAGCTTGCTGTACATCAAGCTGATTTTGGGAGAGTTAGGAGGAGAAACTCAATTTAACACGGGGCTGAGCACTTTAGGAGAGTGAGAAGAAAGCAACAGGGCAGGCTAAAATAATTTTAAAGTTGCTTTCCTCCTATGTTGAAACTACTTTGTATCTTTTGCATAAAACTCCTTAGCCAACAAAGTCACTTTGCTAAAAAGGGTTCGTGTCTGACCCTACCACCTTCCTACACAAAAAGCTCCAGTGGTTCCCTCTTACCTATAGGTTCAAATATAAACTCTTCTGTTTGGCATTATAAGCTTTTCCCAACTGGGCCCAGCCTTCTTACACATTCCTTCCCTCCTGCTACTTTCCAGTCCAGCCAAACTGTTCTTGCTGCTGTTTCTCATACACCACACTCAATTTCAATGCCATTGCACTCACTGGCTGTGCCTCACGCCTCACCTCTGCTTCCTAGACTGCCCTGGTCTCTTTCAAGGGCCACCTTCTACATAAGAACTTTTTTTTTTTGGTCTCACCAGCTACTTGCCTTCCCCACACAAGTACCTTATAATTGTTTTTGTGTGTTCTATATATTCCTAGATCTGCACGCATTTTGGTCTCTCCTTCTAAAATGTTAGCTCCTGGAGGGCAAGGCCTTTTTCGGCTTTGTCTTGCTAAGTCCAGAAGCCTGGCACAGTCCTTAACATCTGTCAGCTGATTGATGCTTGTTGATTATTAGCTGATTGATGATTTGTTAGCTGATTATTCCAGTGTTTTTGTTCTGCAAGGAATAGTGGCACTTTTAGGAAAGATTGTGGAATAAACCGAGATTTCTGTGACTTCCAGATCTGATGAAAAGTTAAGTTGCTGGGTACCAAGAAGAATAATTATATTCAAATTTAGGTTCACTTAAGACATGGCTCTGACACTGCTCAAAAATCAGGGGAAGGTTTTTTAAAATCCCCATAACTACCGATACACACATCCACAAAAATACCCAGTTAAAGGAGAAGGGGGGAAACCATTTTCTAGTATTATACATTACTAATGTGAGCTGCATGTCAAACATCCTAGGTGAGTATAATTGCTTTGTATTTCTGTCATGATGTATAGAAAACCAGAAACCATAAAGCATTTTAGAATGTGATAACAAAGAAAACAGTCTGAGTCTCTTTCCTACTCAACAGAGGTTCTTCTAAAACAGAAAACAAAACAAAACAAAAAGCTGGGATGTTTTATAGTGAGAATACTGACTTAGAAAAAGTAAGTCAGATGTGGTCAAAGGACTTTCACTATGAAATTCACAGTCAGCAGCTAAGAAACCACTTCTCCAAACTGCTATTTGGCTATTTTAATAAAAATTTCAATAAGACACCTGAGGGCAAAACCAAAACATTCCATTCTTTCAACTAATTCTTGTTACCCTCTAGTCAACTTGCAATCTTAATTACTCTTAAGCTTTATCAATATTTTTCCTAAAATGTGGTACCTGGAATAGATAATTTTATTCCACATGTGACTTGGCCAAGGAAGAATACAATGGAACTATTACAACCCCTATTTTGGACACTAATGGTGCCTAAGACTGCACTAGCTTTTAGCTATGTCATATTTTTGCCTCTTGTTAAACTTGTAGTTCACTAAAAACCCTAGTTTTCAAGAACTGTTTTCAAGACATGTCTCCTCACCCTATACTTGGTACAATACACTTTTTAAACCACATATATGACTTTAGATCTGTCGATACAGTTTCATGTTATTACATAATTTATTATTCTAAGTTATCATAATCTTTTTGTGAGCCCAATTCTGTTCTCCAACATGTTAACTAGCCTTCCCCAAACTGCTGTGAATTGCTAAATATGCTATCTATCCACACCACTGATAAAAAATATTCCTAGGTCAAGGTCAGCTCTATTTGAAAACTGTTAGCAACTTCCCATTTAGGCTGACATCAATCCATTGATGACTAAGCTTTAGGTTCAATCATTTAGACGGTTTTCAATCTGGCTAACCACATTATCATTTAGCCAAGAGTTCTCAGTCTTACCTATGAGCATATCATAAGAGACTTAATATATATGGAAGCATGGCATAGTAGACAAAATCAGAGAACCCAAGGTTTAATTGCTGCCTTCGACACCTACTAGATGAGTGGTCATGAGCAACTAATTTAACCTGAGGCTATTTCCTCATCTGTAAAATAAAAATTATAATGCCTGTAGTACCTCCTTCATAGAATGGTTGTGAGGACCAAATTCAAGAATGTATGTTAAATGCTTTACAAACTTTGAGTCACTATATAAATGGCAGTTTTTACTGAATCTGGATTTCAGCAAATGATGTGGCAATGTCTATGGCATTCTCCTTATATGGTAACTCTATCCAAAAAAGGAAATGAGCATGACTTATTCTTGATAAAGGCATTAGCATTAGTGATCACTGTTTTCCTCTCTAAGGCTTTTGAAGCTATCTTTCTATTACTGTCACAAACTTTTGCCAAATCAAGTTCATCATTGTGCTTGGAAAAACATACCTTCTCCCTCCTCCACCCTGCTTTTGAAAATTGTGACACCTGTTCATCACCAGTCCTGCAACACTTTTCATCAAAATTTACCCTCCAGTTAATAACTACAGTAGATTGGTGGAAGGTTCAGCAATCATACTCCAGTTATTTTTGTACCTTGGGATGAAATTTGTCTAGGCATGTCTGATGAATTCCATGAGCACAGCTAGGTGCTCTCTTACTACGTCCTCTTTTGTATCTTAGGTTTTGATTCTGTTAATAGTTTCTAAATGTTTCTGAGCCTGAGCTTTCACAATCTATCTCCTGTAACTGCAGTAGTTTCTGAAATTCCATCTTCAACACAAAGTCTTTGAGAAATGTTCAGTGGAATGGTGACAACTTTCTCTGCCCAAACCTTTCTGCTGGAAATTTCTATGACATCTCTTCCCCTCCTTTCTACTCCTCAAAGGAAGTTTCTCTTGACACCTATAGTATGAGAATGCTTTACTCTTGAATCAGACGGTGGCTAAATGACACTATTTTGCTAATGCTCTGTCCTTACGATATTTGTCCCCATCAACAGGATGTTAACTCAGAAAAATAAGAAATCACCAGGACCACTAACCTTCAAGAATGTATTTTGAAGTGGTGAACTTTACCCTACCAAAAAACAAAGTTATTTTAGTGAAATAAGTGAACCTGGAATATCCACTGTCTGATTTGATTTTTTTGTTATGTTTTTCAAGTCCATCATGTCCAATAGGTATTACTTACAAAATAATCAGCGCACTAATCTTTAAAGCAAAAAAAAAAAAAAAGATTGGACTGATGAAGTACTGTAGGTTAAGCAAGGCATTTTAAAAAGTATAAAAGCACTATACAAACACACAGTGGTGATGTTAAAAAATGGATCACAGCATGAAATCCAAACCTCTTCCATTCTGGCTACTTTACCAAGTGGTTAAGAAAAGGTAGGAATTATCAGTACTTTAAACTAGATCCTGCTAAGAATCTCATTAGGAATGTATCTTGAAAATCAACCACAACTGATCAAATTTCATTCTACCAACTCAAACAAGTTGATCAAGCTCTGGTAAAGTGACATTGAATTTTCCCACCAAACCCACCTATTCTTTTTAATGGATGACATTTGGAATACTCCAATTCAAATGCAGGAAAGTCTTTCCCAACAGCTGCTTAATTACATTCTTGGCAAAGTAGGGTTCTCCATTTCTACTTTAAATCTTTGCTTATAACTAGTCAAGTGTTGAAAAGAGCACTAACAAATCAGGAAGTATAGGTTCTAATACTGGTTCTGCTCACAGTTACAGCCTTAACATCTACTCCCAGGCAAGCCAGAGGATACTGCCAATCTCTTCTCCAATTATCTCAGTAAAGAAATGGCTCTGGCCACTGCTGAAGATGGGATTCAACAGATCAGTCAAATAAGGAGGCAGTATGGTACCCAAGAAAGAACACTGATTCAATAAACCAGAAAAAAATATAAGTACTTAAGAAAGAACTTCCTATTTGATAAAAACTGCTTGGAAAAACTGTAGTTGATCAGAAATCAGGTTTAAATCAATACCTTACATGGATATTTTATAATACCTTCTAAATGAATATTTGACCTTAATACTAAAAATCATGCTATTAAAAAATTAGAAATTAAAAAATTAAAAATCATGCTATTAAAAAATTAAAAAATATTTGACCTTAATACTAAAAATCATGCTATTAAAAAATTAGGAAGGAGAAGATGATGTACTTCTTATGGCAACAGGCAAGAGATGAATTCTGAGCCAAACAAAGGATGTAGGCAAGCAATTATAAAAGATAAAATAGCCAACTTTAATTGCATGAAATTGAAAAGCTTCTGCACAAGCAAAATTAAAGTACCCAGGATTAGAAGGTAAATAGCTGAATGCAAAAAAAGATTCTTTGTATCCAATTTCTCTAATAAGGATTTGCATTATGTTTACACATACATACATACATACATACATACACACATACATACATACACACACAGATGAATGTATATTCAACCAAAAGTCATTCCAAAAGATAAGTGGTGAAAGAACAGAAACAGTTCTTTAAAAAATTGCAAACTATTAACAATCACATGAAAGAATGCTCCAAATAATAAGAAAAAATGCAAATCAAAACAACCCTGAAGTTTTACCTCAAACACTGCAAACTGGCAAAGATAACAAAAGACAGGAATGGTGAATACAAAGAGAATGCAGGAAGAGAAACACACAAGCGCACTGTTAGTGGAACTGTGAATCAGTACAATCATTTTGGAATTATGCAAAAGAATGACTATAATCTCCACACCCTCTGACCCAAAGATCCCATTTCTTGTCTATGAGGTTTAGATATTCTCTAAGTTCACAAAAGAACAATTGTCTAATTTAGGAGTATACAGAATATGGCATGATTTGAATCACAACAAGTAAAGGATTTGAAGGGATAATCTTCTGAGATTCCATTTATGCAATCCTATGAACTAGGTGAAGTTGTAGCATATAATATATATATGAGGTAATAATCAAAACCTTCATAGTCACTCTCTTTTCAATTAAAAGTTTTTTTTTTTAATTCTTTTAGGGTACATATCAAGTCAAATCAATAAATCCTTATTGAAAGAAAAGAAAAACCAGTCCCTGCCTTCAAGGAGGCAGCCACATTCTAACAGAGGAGACATGAAAACAACTATGAACATACAGCATCTATACAAAGTAAATTGGAAGCAAGTTCAGAAAAAAAGTACTAGCATTGGATTTATTTTTAGGATTGGAATGGCTTATAGAACCTTCCCCCTCTACAATCTCTCCAAGATCTGGGGAAGACAAATAGGATGGCTCAGTTATGCCCTAATTCCTCCTCCCAATTTTTAAAAATCAATAATACATTAATACATGATACAATAATATTAATATTGTATTATAATACATTTTAATCAAAGGCCACAACTATGAACACTGTGAAACTCTGTTGTAAGTAACACCATTACATGAAGAACATGAAAGTAACCGCTCACTTTAATGCTACCGAGCCAGAATGCAGTGTTTTAGAGCAGTGATTCTCAAATTTTTGGTTCTCAAGTTTCATTCTTAAAAATTATTGAAGTCTCTTCAAAGAGTTTTCTTTTTTATGTGGGTCATATCTGTTGAAACTTACCATACTGGAAATTAAAATATATTAGTATTATCATAAAAATAGTTTTGACCTCATAGTCCCCATGGAGGACCCCTTTGAAAACCACTGTTTTAGAGGAATCTAAAAATGCCATTAGACTATCTTCTCCTCCTCATCTCATATGACTCAAAAGACTTCTGCTCTATTTCTTCCTTTTCCACTGTTTCACATGAGAAGGCAGGCCATCTTGCCAAGGTTAAACCTTCTACATGCACAAATGATCCTTTTCCATCCCATCTTTTCCAGCTCATTGGCCCTTCTATCACCCCCATCTTCAATCTCTTCCTATTGACTTGGCTGCTTCTCTACTGCCTATAAAATGCCCATTTCTCCCCACCCTCAAAAAACATTCATTTGATCTATCCATTCCTGCTATCTACTGTCCTATATCTCACCTTCTCTTTTATGGCTAAATTCTACTTCCTTTCACTCTTTTCTTAACTCTTTAGAGTCAGGCTTTCAACCTCATCATTCAACTCAAATTGTGTTCTTCAAAATTATCAGTAATCTCTTAATTGCCCATCTAATGGCCTTCCCTCTTGTCCCCTATCTTCATCCTTCTTGATGTATCTGCAGCTTTTGACACTATCAATTATGCCCTTCTGCATATTTTCTTCTCTACACTTCTGTGACATAGATCTCTACTTAGTCTCCCCCTGTCTAATCACTCTTTCACAGTCTACTTTGCTGGACCTTTATCCAGGTCATACTCAAGTCCCCCAAGGTTCTGTCCTGAGCCCTTTCCTTTTCTCTTTCCATACTATTTCACCTGGTCATACTATCAGTACCCATGGTTTTAATTATTATCTCTACGTAGATGATTCTCAGATCTATCTAGGTAGGCCTGACCTCTCTTCTGAGCCCCAGACTCACCTCTCCAACCATCTACTGGACATCTTGAACTGGTTGTTTCGTAGACATCTTAAACTCAACACGCCTAAAAGTTAACTGTGTATCTTTGCCCACAAACCTTCCTCACCTATGAACTTTGTTATTTGTGAGAACAGACTACAAAATCTAAAACAATTTTGGAAAAAAAAAAAGACTACATCATTTGCTAGAAGAGAGTGAGCTGGAAATGAGGTTTGGCCCCAGATTCTGGAAGATTTATATTATACAGAATTTTTTTTGGAGGGGGGAAGGTAAGGCAATTGGGGTTAAGTGACTTACCCAAGGTCACACAGCTAGTACACATCAAGTGTCTGAGGTCGGATTTGAACTTAGTTCCTCCTGACTCCAGGGATGGTGCTTTATTCACTTCACCACCTGGCTGCCCTGATTATACAGGATTTTGACAAAGGTTTCCCACTTATCCCATATACCTAGTTAAGAGGTTTTGCAAAGAGGGCAGCCTGAAAGTAAGGCAGACTGAGACAGATATGAATAACTATAAACATTCAATATGATTTGAGTGAAGCAAAAATACAAGGGCACCCAAAATGGAAGCTTGGGATGGACCCTTTCCTACATGTAGCAACCCAAAACAAGAATGCTTTCGGTGGATCTGGGGCCTGTGGGAATTGGAAATACCTTATAGCCATGTCTGGCATTCCTAGAGTTACAGGGATCAAGCAATATTCTGGGTGTTGATAACCTTTAATTTCCTAAGGTTGGATTTAAACAGTCTAAGTTTTCCTAAGCAGTATAACAAGTCATTTCTCTCACAACTTTCCTATTACTGTTGAGGGTACCACCATCTTCCCTGTTACCCAGGCTTGCAACTTAGTTGCCATCTTCAACTACTTACTCTCTCCCATCCCCCTTCTCCATTTGATCAGCTACCCAATTCTATCATTGCTACCTTCTTAAAATCTCTTCTCTCCTTTGACATTATCGCTACATTGGTGCAGGCCTTCATCACCCCAAGTCTAGACTATTGCAATAGCCTGCTGGCTTGTCTCCCTACTTCACATCTTCCCCAAACATTGGTCCATGCTCCATCCAGCTGTGAAACCTATCTTCCTAAAGCAGAAGTCTAACTATGTCATCTCCCTATACAGTAAACTCCAGTGGCTCCCCAGGATTAAATATAGGACCCTCTGTCTGGCCTTTAAATTTTCCTCTATCTCATTCCTCCTCCATGTACTTCAGTGACACTGGCCCCTTTTACCATTCTTTGAACGTGAACTCCATCTTGGATTCTGAGCATTTTCACTGGAGGAACTCTCTCCTTCTTCATCTCTGTGGCTTTTCTGACTTCCTTCAAGTCTGTTACAGTTCTACCTTCTGCAAGAAATCTTTCCTCAATCTTCCTTATTTTTAGTGCCCTCCTCTGAGATTATGTCCAATTATTCCTGTATAAATCTTATTTGTACATAGCTGTTTTTATGTTGTCTCTCCCAATAGACTGTGAGCTACTTAAGATAAGGGGTGGTGTTTGCCTTTCTTTGTATTCACAACACTTAGTACAGCTGCCTGACATGACAGGCACTTAATAAATGCTACTAGGACCATGGATGATTATATTAACTTATTGTTTAACACATCTACTACTATCTATTGTATTTTAACTATATTCTACGAGTACTACTACTACCACCACTACAACCACTACTACTACTACCTACTATTTAAGGTTTATAAAGCATTTTACAAATGTTAACTGTTACCCCACTGGGTCCTCACAACAGCCCTGGCAGGTAAGTCCATCAAATGGCAAGCCATTTAGAGGTCTAGGCCACACGCTGGTGGGCACAAGATTGAGGCATTCTCACATTCATTGTTAAAACAAGTAGCAGGGGAATGTCATATATATCATCTGGAAAAGGAAAGAACTGTTCCTCAGATAGTAACTGGAGAAATAGCAAGGGGAAAGATCCCAGCCCAAATTTGGCAAATAGATTATATTAGTACTTTACCCTAAGACAAAGGTTGCAAATTTATATGTACTTGTGTTGACACCTATTCAGGTATATTATGGGCTTGTCCTTCTAAAAATGCGACCCAGAAAAACACCTGTAAAACTCTAGATCTCATAAGTCTATATTATGGAATCCCAATGCAGATTCAAAATGACAATGGGTCACATTTCAAACGTAATGAAATGAAAAGATATTGTATATTAAACAATATAGAAGAGATATATCATATTCCATATTATCCACAAGCATCTGGTTAATTGAAAGAATGAATGGATTACTGAAAGAACAGTTAAGGAAGTTAAGTTCTAATAATTCATATCAACATTGGAAGGATAATTTGTTCACTGCTTTATGTAATGTGAATAACAGACCACTGGGAAGAAGTAAACCTCTAGGCAGAACAATGACCCCAAATCTGCAAATTAGAAAAAAACAAACATATAAGATCCCAAATATTGAGCAATGGACTATGAGGCCAGATGTCCCCACATGGTATCCAGGAACACCTAGGCTCGTCAGGATATGATTTGCATTGGTTAGAGGACTTTTGGTTGGATAGAAAAGAAATAAGAAAAATCTTCACTGGATTATGTATGAGAATCCCTAAAAATCATTTTGGATGGGTATTACCTAAATCAGGATTGGCAGTTCAAGGAATACATGTATTGGCTGGAGCAATATATTCTAATTATCAGGAGTTAGGTTGTTAGTAAGAGTCTGAGGGTTTGATTTGTAGGATTTGAACCCAGATCTTTCTGACTCTAGGTACAGCATTCTTATCTGCTGAGCCACCAAGCTATTAGCTGGAGCAGTATATTCATTCTTCCTTTCTCCATTTACTTTCCTTAAATCTGTGACAGTCCTAAATTGAAGCACTTAGGAAATTCAATTAATTAAAAAGTAATTAAATCTTATCAACTATAGCATTCTTTTAAATCTCTGTTCTTCTAAACAGTACTGCTTCTTTCTAGGAGATACAAACAAAACATTTATCCCTTCCCTTCCATATTCTTCTAACATAGGATTTTTAACATATAATGAACATAAAGGATGGGAAGGAATTTCCCATTTTCTTGTTTCTTCCCATTCTTTCTACAAAGAAACCAACAGTTATTATTCTTGGTAACCAAAGCATTCACAAATCATCAACTTGGATGGGAGGAAAAAATGGGGAGGGGTATAGAACAGTCAATTCCTCACAGAAAAAGTAGAAAAATTTAACATTATCTAAATATACATCTTTGTCATAAACATGTTACTGAGAAGAATAATTTTAAAAAATATTATTAATCACAAAAAACTATTAATTTACTTAGATGCTTTCATATACCTTGAATAGAGATGAGCAGATTTTCCCCTTCTATACCTCCTCCAACTTCCAAAAGGAAGCAAATAAGTTTTCTTTTCTAATGATAGAGTCCTTTAATTTTTTGGAATTTGTGATGGAAAGAAACTGGATCATTCAGAAGATGAATGACCCTCATTACAGGTAGAACAAAGGACATTTGTTTGATTTTTTAAAATGACCTACTGGGTCACTTAATCTACTCCACTTACAAATGCAAGATTATTTCCCTCAAATGTACACTCTCTAAAGCTTGATCTTATCCAGTTTTGAGTTACCTAACGTAAGAGAGTTCCCATCACTTCCCTTGAGAGTCAATTTCACCATTACAAAAACATATTTAACCTTCTGAGGAAAAAGGGGCTCTTAAAATGGTTATTAGTCATTCTCCTGTAACAGAATCCATTATCTATGCAGAGAACACAGAACAGTAAGAATTAGAAAAGAAAAGGGCATCCTCTCACTCCACAGACTTCTAAGAATACCTAAGGATATACAGTAAACACAAAGAAGTATTTATTTTATTTTTAAACAAATTTGTCCTTTGCTATCTGGTTTCATAATATATCATCACCTACCTTATACTAGACCAATTCTACATATTTTTATGTTATTTAAAAATAAATACTGAAATGTCTTTAAATTAGCAAAGTCTTGTAATTGGTAAGTTCTGGTATTTTGTCTTAAAGAGATGATTTTGCAATTCAACATACAGGAAAAAAATACTCAACAGATGAATATCATCAATATATAAGTGGCACACACTTCATTTGCCAATGTCTTCACTAACCTGTGGCCACCCACTAAGATAAATTATTTTTAAAATTAGATATTGATCAAAAACCATATTTTAATATTTCCAACTTGTGGAAACTGCACTGCTTGCAGATAAACGTGTCTGATCATGAGTGTGGTCATTTTGAGAAAGGTTCATTAGGAATTTGACAAAAGTGAAGTTGTCTGCAATTGTGAGAAGTAAAATAAACCAAACAAAGAAAAACACTGGAAAGTACTTGAGACATTAAAGTTTTGATAACTTTTTTTTTTTTTTAGTAAAAAAGGTGGGGGGGAATCACCATGTAAGGGAGCAAAAGTTTGTTTTTCCTGTTAATCAGAAATCTAAGTCAATAAAGCCAATGATTTAGAATGGTCCCAAGAGTTTTTCCAAATTAGAGAAGAAATAATATAAGCATAAGAGCTGGAACACACACAACTTGTCAACAAAACCACATTCCTAAGGACTTGCATACACTCATATAAAACTTAAAAGGTAAAAGTAAAATCAGGTACTGTGGGACAGATGACATATTCCACAAAATAAAAGTGAAAACTAGAAGTAACACTGGTTGCAAGAACTGAAGAATCAACATTTGATTATAGTATTTATGAGTAGAAAAGCCTAAGCTTTAAACAATCCCCAATGTCTCTGAGCAAGTAGTTTTTGCAGGGGCTTTCTGGGCAGGCTATACTGAAGCCATTTTAAGACTAACAATTCCCAGCTCTCACTAATCTACTAGTCTTTCTCCAGGAAGGCATCTTCTTCCCTCCTCTTCCCTTCCCATTTCCCCTACATTCTACCCACAGACCAGAAACTCTGCTAGGATAGAGGAACTGTCTATACTTTACAAATAGGCACACAAGTATGTGCTTAATAAATATTTGTTTATTTGAATTCTCAGCTGCATATAAAATCTATGTTCAAATTCAGGATGATGTCTACCCAATCAGGAAAATATTGACCAAAATCTTAAATCACTCAACATTCTTCCACTCTCCTTCCTTATGTCTTTATCACAATGCAAGTGAATCACCTACTTGCTGAGCCTGCAGTTAATTTCTTTGCTTCTCATAATCTGGACTGGCCAATTTATCTTTCAGGTAATTTCCCTTTGAACATTTTAAACACATTGTAAAGTAACAAAATAGTTTTTAAACATAGCTACATCATGGCTTCTTCAATGAGGCAATTCCCTAACACCAAAATATTGGATGTGAGAAGATTCTGGGGTAGGTGTAAAATCAGAATAAAGAATAAGATGATAAAAACCTTTTTTTCTAACACATAAAGCCATATCATCTGAGCAATAAGTGTATAAAAACTGATGCTATGTGATGTATCTAATCTTAAATATGCTTAATATGTTCCTTTATAAATGTCATATGCCAAAATAAATACATAAAGCAAATGCAACTGATCATGAATACTATTTTAAAACTAAACTTTAAAAGCTGACACCTAAAAAGAATTAGATAGAAGAAAAATGACAATTATACAACACATCTACTAATTGCTGCTTCTGTACAGACCTATAAAAGTATTTCCCACTAGAGGAAAATAGACTTTGTCTTTGAGTTCCAGCATATCTGATTTCTTTCCTCCATTATAGTCAGATAATATGATGAAATTAGATACAACAGTGAAGAAATAATAACTGTGTTTCTTCAATTCAGCACTTGAACCAATAAACCAAAATCCTTTGAAATACAATCATCAATGAATTACGTGCTGAACTGGTGGAAACTAACAGTCATCTGGGAAGCATAAAACAAAACTAGTGACAATATGCTCCTAATTGCATTGGATACCAGGTTATTAGCAATGTTTTGCATTCTGCTTCATTGCTCACTAAGCAGCATATATTTCCATAATAAAGCTACTTCAAACTAGAAACAACCAAAGGAGTAATAACTCAATTTCAGAAGACTCAGAATGAACCTAAGTAAAAATATACAACTAAGACAATGGCCCTAGTATTCAGGAACGAAGGGGAAGGGACAAAGGAAGGAAGTGCCACACTAGATTTAAATTGCTGATTTAAGATCACTCTTTGGGTCCTGATGGTAACTGAAAAAATTTCTACTTCCACAGTTTAACAGGCTCTGACATCTCTAAACATCTGGTCATGTCATCATCACCACCAGCAAGTATTTCTTTGGGTATTAACTATGTGTAAAGCAGTGTTGGCTAGGCCTCTGGTGGGTGATACAGCATATACCAACAAAGAGCAACAGAACTGGGCTTTACAAAAACTGCCCATTCAATAAGAAATCTGATTGTGGGTACCTTTTACCCATTTCCTTAATACTGTTTTAAAATACGACAAATGAAATAATTCCGTTTTTGCATTAAGAGCAAGGCAATTAATTACTCTTAAAACCAACAATTTCAGGTGTTAAATGAATCTCTCCACCCCTCCAAATAGTCCCCTCCTCATTTATTTATTTATTTTATTTTACTATTTTTCAGTTAGTGGTTGAAGAAAAATGTGAGCAAGACTGCCCTCCTGTGTTCACCTCAAGATGGAGCTGGGAAGCTGGATGCAGCTGGAACTACTTTAAGCCAGCTACTTTTATAATCACATTACTGATTCAGAGAGCAAAATTAGCCCACCAAATGTTTGCACAGAATAAAAGGCTGGTTTAACAGCAGGACTGTTCACAGGGCTTTCAGAGAAGGTGTTAACGCTTGCGAGTTGGCATCAATCCTAGAAAGCCATTCTGGACCCTTATAATGGCACCACCACTTGCAGCTGCTCCTTGTGCTAAGCAGAGCCTGCTTATTAAAAAGCTCCCAAATCATTACAAGAAATCCCCAAAGGGAAAAAATGCCTACTGGGCATGCAGCAGCGTTTTTAGCAAGGGTAGCCTCTCTTTTCACAATGTCTATATCAATCAATCAACAAATATTTACTGAGCAGACACTCTACCCTCTGTGTTAGACAAGGTAAGGGTGTAAAAACTCTCAAGACATTATCCCTGTCCTCACGGAGTTTACAATCTAGTTGGGATATAAAACTTATACAATGACAGGCAAAAATGATAAAGGAATGCATTATATGAGTTCTGAGTTTAGTAAGTGAGGAATTCACTGAGAGTTGGAGGGATTTTAGAAGACTTCATCAAGCGGGGAGCATCTGTACCAGACTTCGAAGGACGGTGTTAGAAGATAAGCAGGGAGAAGGGTATTCCAAGTGCAATGAATAGCACAGGCACAAGAAATTATAAGATGTCTTCTAAGGAAAGTAGAACAGTAGGAAATAAGTGTAAAAAGTCAGAATTATAAAGTAATATTAGAGTATGTCATAGAAGGTCAGGGATGAAAGAGACCTTAAAAATTATGTATGCCACACATCAAGTTATTTCTCCAAATTTTCATGTAAAGAAACCCAAGGAGGGGTGGCTAGGTGGCGCAGTGAATAGAGTACTGGCCCTGGAGTCCGGAGGACTGAGTTCAAATTTGGCCTCAGACACTTAACACTTACTATAGCCGTGTGACCTTGGGTAAGTCACTTAACCCCAATTGCCCTGCCTTCTCCTCTCCCCCCCCAAAAAAAGGGCAACCCAGGGTAAATTGTTTGCTCAAAGCACATTAGGTAAAATTGCAGAGGACGATGAATCTGAAAGCTTTAGAATCAAAAGACCTGAGTTAAAATCCTGCCTCTGACTCTTACTATCTCTGTAAATTCTGCTCTAGACCTATGAACCTACTCAATAGTGAAACACAAATTATTTTTCCTCAAAGGCTGTAAAAATGGACTACCTGATAGAATGGGAAAAATGTTTTTCCTTTCTAAAAATGGAATTTAAAAACTTTCCCCAAGTAGACCAAAAAAAAAAAAGATTTTTTTCTCCTTTCTCAAAAATACAGTAAAAATTTATATGAAAAAAATAAATTGCATTTACCAAGTTAATTACTGAGCAACTCCCTATATGCCCACATGTAGTTGGGGGATGAGGGGTGGAAAGGATGGGAGGAACAGTGTTAAAGGAAATATATAACAGTACTTAACCCCAAGAACAGAACTTAATTTATACAATCTTCTCTCTGAATATCTGAAATCTGTGGTCCCAAAATAAGAGCTAGCCAATAAGCACCTGCACACGTGTGTATGCATAAAATCTCATTTGATCCTCAATAATCCTGTGAAACAGATTCTATTATCATTCCCTTTTTACAAATGATGAAAATGAGGCTAAGTAAAGTTTAGTGACTTGTCCAGCTAATAAGCATCTGCCATAGGATGCAAATTCAGGTCTTCTCACCTCCAAGTCAAATGCCACTATGGTATTTGACACTACCAAAGTCTACAGGGAAAATTAGACAATGCCTATTTTTCTACTCCTCTGTCATAAATTCTAAAATAAACTAGTGACTCCCCCACCCCCAATATTCCCATTGTCTGCATACCAGAAAACACATCTTCCTTATGTGAGAATCAGGTCCATAACAGTAGTTCCCCTTCTTGGATCCACCAACTTGAGATCACTGGATCACAGATTTAGAGCAAGAAGATCCCTTAGAGGTCGTCTAATTCAACTCCTTCATTTTTACACTTTTGAAGAATGAAATTGCCATGAGGGTAAATCAAAATATTATTAGTTGCTTTGCTTTTGGCAGACACACAACTTCTACCATATGTCCAAATAAATGAAGTCCCTCATTACTTCTCCATACCATGACTACAACTTAGGCCTGTGGTGTATTTCCCAAACTTTTCATGTTTCCTCTTTCTATCTAAATCATCTACAGATGACAATATACACCGTTTCTGTTTCCATGCATCTTTATCTGAATACTCCTCTTCTTCCCTCCTTTCTCAGGTTCCAGGATATGCACACATGACTGTATCTTCTTGATATACATACCACTTCTCCTGTCACTTTTTCTCCTTTCTTTTGACTACAGCATGTACCTTCCCAGAACTGTATTCTAGTCACAGGCATCATAACCCCCAGTCTCAGTGAGAGCTATGAGATCAGGTTTCCTTCCTTGCCTCAGAACTCTAGTTCCAAATGCTTGCTGTACTCTGTCTCTCTGCATAAACATATGTGAAGTGATAGGTTTTGTAACTGGTTCTTTTCTTGAATCCTGTTTGTTGTGTGCTTCTGCGCGTTGCAACCGATCAGTCCGGTTAGAAGCTACAGTTTATGAAGAGCAGGAAGGTGAAAAAAAAAGTCTCAAAAGGTAGACTAGAATTAGATAATGAAGATCTATCAATTCCAAGCTGAGGAGTTTCTATTTTATTCTAGAGGCAATAAATAATGACTGAAGCTTTTGGAGCAGGGCAGTGACATGCTCAGACCTGCACTTCAGTAAGATTATTCTGACAGTTATATCAAAGGTGGATTGGAAAGTGGAGGGACTAGAAGTCAGGAGGACAATTAGGAAGTGGAAGGTGATGAGGGTTATGTACTGGAGTGGTGACTGTGTGAATGGAGAGGAGACAGATGTGACAGATGTAATGCTAGAAGAAATGCCAAGACTTGGGAACTGACTGATTGGATGTAGGGAGTGAGGAAGAGTTAGGAGACAAGGATCATGATGAATTTGCAAACCTGGATACCGGAAGATGGATGGTACCTTGGAAAGAAAGAAAAAAGGAGGGGAAAAGGATGGGTTTAAGGTAGCAGAAAATGAATTCTGTATGGACCTATCTACATGTTTGATGGAGATGTCCAATTAGATAGTTGGTGATAAGGAATATACTGAGGCATTGGTTAATGGAGTCACTAATAGAAGAGGGAGGGGAAAGACATATGCAGGAGTCATTTTTGTTGTTTTTATTAATCCACCAACAATACTGATAGAGTTGAGCCAATCCTTCAAAGCAAGTATGAAATTGGACAAATTTTCATGATACGAGTAAACTGGTATGGAAAGAAATCCTGAAGATAAGACTTTAAGACAACCTATTTTTAGCACATACCTACAATATAAATGCATTTTGGAGCAGGCTGGTCAACCCCAAATATATGCCACCATTTCCATAACCCAGCAAGCCACATTTCTCTACCTTCTTTCAACAAAATTTATGCTTTCCTACATTCTTCCATCAAAAAACAAGGACAAAGTTTGAAAATGTCTTCCACAAGGTGTTAATATTATGAAGTTTTGAACATTTATTTTAATGCATAGTTCTGTAACGGTACAAAATTAACTACACGTGCTACAGAAAACATTTTTGAGCATTACAAATATAGGCGTTTTTAAAAAGTAAAATTACAAAATGGTCCTCTATATGTTCCAGAGGCATTGCCCTCTAAGTAACTCTGCCCACCTCCATTACGAACTCTGCCATTATTCCCATTACCTGATAAACTTATTGTTTCTTTGCCTCACGTATAAAAACAAAAAGAAAATATTTTGTAAATGTGTGGTAGTAGGATTTTCTCATTAACAATCTCCCAAAGTATTCATTCCTCAGTGACCATACTGAAATTCCTGAGGTTTCCCTAGGGTTTATTATATAAACAACATCGTATCAGTAACCTGTTCTACTTTAAAAATAAACTCCTAAGTCTGTTTAAAAAAGGATTACATCCATTTTCACTTTTGCCAAGGCAAGTCAAAGAATTTTTTTAAAAGCGTTGTGTTTACAATTAAGAGAGCACTAACGACCCTATGACTGGAGCCAGAACTCTGTAGCAGTAGCTAAGCACCCAGAGCAGTTCCCTCTTTTTTTTTTCCTTCTTTTTTTTTTTTTTGGTAGTAAGAGGACTTAGTCATTTGGTCCAAATGATTTAATACTTAAACCTCAGCCTGCAATCATTTTCCCTTTCTTTGACCTAAGGGAAAAACGACTGAAATCGTTTTTTTCTTTCTGAAAACTTAAAAAAAAAAAAAGAATGTTAAGATTAATGTATGTGCCTCCAACACCTGGTCCTCATGTATTGGTGGGAAATTTAACTATGACACTTTCTTCATTTTCCTTGTGTACTCGGTCCGAACCCTCAAGCCCACTCTTCTGACATTTTCAGCAGATGACTGCACCTCTTACTTTACCTGGGAAATCACTGGGAGGATCTTGGTTTCTTCATCTTCATGCAAAATGGAGAGAGAAATAGCACCTACCTCATAGGTTTGCTATGAAGGTAAAATTAGGTAATGCATATAAAGATCATTAGGAACTTAAAGCATTTTAGGTCAACATTTATTACCACTTCTGTCTCCATTTCTAAATACCTATTTTAATGCAGATCTTCTCATTGTGCCCTCCTATAAAAGGAATGCCTCTCCTCCCAAAGATTAACCTCATTGTTAATGTTGCTAAGGACATTAACCCCTCAATCTCTCCATTCCTTCTCTTAATTTTTCTTTCTCTACTACTTTCACTTGCAGACGACTATCAAATCTGTATTTTCAATCAAGGGCATAGTGTACCTGCAGGTTTCTGACTCTTCCTATTGCTGCCATCGTACATTTGAGGCTCACATCCACATGCAGTTCGATTTGTTGTTTTCACTTACTTCTACCTCCAGTTACTTCAGGAGTTCTGGACTCTTGAACTCACCTCCCTAGACCTTTGAGAATGGCCTTAACCTGAAGACATTCACGTCTTCTCAAGTCTTCCAGGAAGCAATTACTAAGTTCCTAGACACCAAAGACTCACTATGAAGCCTTGCTGAGCTAACAACATTCTCTTCCGACCATTGCAAGTAGTGGTTTTTTTTTAATGATACACTTTCAAATTAGTGTATGATAAATTGATATCAATGTCCCAATTTTGGTCTAGACTAAAAGTCTTTTTTTTTTGCTTTCCAATCAAAGAAACTTATTAGAGCCTAGCACATAGAAAGAATCATTAGAAATCACTTTATACCAAATCTCAATTAAAAAGTAGGGAGAAAAATTATATCATGCAACAAGTCATTGCAAAAATAGAAAACTTATATGTTTCTCATGTTCAAAATGAGATTAGGCTAGATGATCTTTTATAATTTCTTCTAATTAAAAAGTCCAATGATTCTAAGATTAATTGTATATTCTATATGGCAATTTCATTACAAAAATAAAATCTGTGATCTGAATAACTTCCTTAATTTGTTGAATAATTTACCAATAATTTTCTCATAAGGATCCAAGTAAAGGATAAAAAAGCCTCTATAAAGAAAATCACTGTTTCCAACTAGAATCATAAGAGATTTGTGAAAACCATTTTTTAAGTCTTTTTTTTTTACATGGAAAATAGAACATTCCTTCACTGAATTCATGCTGTAAATAGTGAAATAGCTTCTCTTCAAGGATTAAGGAAGGGCTGATCATTTGGGAGCCCTTTCTGTATCTCTTACCAGAATAAAAAAGTCACAGTGAGAATAAAAAAGGTAAATAAGTATTAGACCATGGATAAGTTTAAGAAAAAAAGAAGCAAATGCACTAAGAGGTAAAGTTTTTGGTTCCTTTATACATAACTGAAGTTAAACCGTTCTGTTAATGAGGTTTTGTTCTTTTACTTACAGACTAGCAGTAGCAAACAGGATTGTATCCTATCAGACAAATGAAACACACAAATCGGACAAACTATACAATCATCTTTCCCATGGCAGTCTCTAGGCTCTAGAGCCAGGTTACTCCATCCTTTAAAATCCTTGCATTTGAGGCTTTGGGGAAAGTATAAATGCAAGAGCATCCAACCTGGAGTCACAAGCCCTAGGTCTGAATCTCCACTCTGCTACTTACAAGAAACAGGGATTATTTAATCTCCCCAGCCCTCTGGTTCCTTCTCTGTAAAATGACGGGGGTGAAATACATGACCTCTAGGATCAAGGTTCTTATCCCCAATCAATCCTGTAGTTTAAAAGCAGTCACACATGCACTGACCTTGGATGGGGTCTACCCTTACTAGTTCCTTCTAACTTTTCAAATGCTGGGAATCATCAACAAATGCTACTTTTAGATGGAAAGTGTTGGTATTTCAGAATTGGTCTTTTACAAAAAATTGTAGATTATAAAGAGATTTTTTTTTTAATGGCATTTAAAGAATGGAGGAAAAGTGATGGAATGGGATCCAGGAGTCCTAGGTTTGTCCAAATTAGACTGAACAGTGGTGTGACTTTGAACACATCACTGAACTTTCCTGAAGCTCAAGCATCCTCTTTTGTTAAATGCAGGAGTTGGACTAGATGATTCCTAGTTAATTACATGACTCAAAAATGAACTTGCTGATGAATTTTCAAAGCCTTCTCATCTGTTAAGCAAATAGTAATATACAATACTGATCTAACCATTGCAATTATACTCTACATTACCCCCTGTAAGTTTTCTTTCATTTAGGAAATTAATTACATGAGAAAACAAAAAGTACCCAAATTAAACATGTCAATGTCAGCATTTCCCTTTCTTTCCTGGGTTTAACATTTCCTTCTGGTGTGGATATCTACACATTCTATGAAACTACAATCAAGTATAAGCCTTATCCTATCAACAACAAACAAAAAACAAAAGGTTATTTATAAAGTGGCCTCTCTAGTCACAATAGCAGGGTCCTTAAGTGACAATTAACAAGTAAATCAACTTTCTTCTTCATCAGTAAATGATCTTGAGGGTTACTTTCCAGAGTTAATTTTTATGAATCTGCTTTCTCTGCAATGTCCATGAACTACCACCTTGCATAAGAATAAATAGCCTCCAAAGGGTTTCTGGTAAGAGATACAGAAAGGGCCCCCAAATGATCAGCCCTTCCCTAATCCTTGAAGAGAAGCTATTCTAATAATTTCACTATTTATAGCATTACAAAGACATAAGGCACTATATTTTTATATAATATGAACTTTAGCTATGCTTTTCAAATACCATTTAGTGAAATTTGATTACTCCCCTGAAACGGACTTACTTGGAGAAAGTCTAAATGGAAATGGATAGTCAAGAAAAAGGTAGCTAAAGAGAGCAAGTCCCGGTCAGTTATCTCCTTCAGAGGCCTAAAGAACATTCAAATAACCCCTAATTTAGGGCAAAAGAGGTGAGGAAAATGGAGAGGTAAGAAGTATTTTTAATCTTCCCAATTAGCCATGGGGTAAGAGGATCTTTATAATGTCTGCTTTCAGTGGACCCCAAATTCCGACTAAAGGGGAAAAGGCATAGACCTATTTTAGAACCATTATATTAATCCTGATGAATGCCATTAACAGCCTTGTTTCTTATTCCCTCAATTCTCCTTCTCCAGCCAAATGTGTCTCCAAATACCTCTACCTGAAGGCTCAAATCTGTTCACACTCGGGGAACAGTTGTGGCCCTAAGCACAACGCATACGACTAACTTTCTATTAAACTCTACTGGCAAAGAGAGTGTGCCGATTACCTAGATCCAGTTTCTAAGTCCTTCTCCAGGACTCCTCCAAGAACCCTTGGAGCCTGAATTCTTGATGATAATTCACATTTAGACAATGCTTTAAGGTCTGCAAAGTGCTACCTGAGAATCTGGCTGTGTCAGTATTAACTACAATTTTACAGATGAGGAGACAGGTTCAGGGACATTAACTCATCCAACAGTCCTGATTCTAAGTTCAGAATTCTTTTCACTTCCTGGGCTTGATCCTTCACTTTCTTGGACCTATGTTACCTGTTCAGGGTGCAGACCAATGCCCAAAGAAAGGTACTCCAAGAATTTTCTTGGGGAGAAAATTGGAATTCAGAAGAGACTGCACCCCTAGCTGGGGTAGAGCTCTCTGTAGAGGACAAAAATGTAGCACACCTGTCCAAGTCTTAGAACAAATCCGTGGTTGCTCCATGTTAGTTTTGGCTCTGCTTATAGGTCACTTAATCCAACTCTTATACTTTATAGATAAAGAATCTAAAACCCAAAAATGTTAAGTGACTTGCCCAGGTCACACAGGTAGCAAAGACAGGGTTTAAATCCAGGTCTTCATACCTCAAATCCTGTAGTGCAGCACTGGGCCTAGAGTCAGAAAAAGCTGAGCTTAAATCTGGCCTCAGACATATCACTGTGTAATTCTGAGTATGTCATTTAACCACTGTTGGTATCAGTTTCCTCATCTGTAAAATGTAGAGAATAATAACAGCACCTACTTTTCAGGGTTGCTATGAGTTCCAAATGAGATAAAAGCTGTTAAGCGCTTAGCATAAAGTCTGGCACATAGTAAGGACTACATAATGGTTAGTATCATCATCTTCATTAGACCACGGCCACTGTAGCTTTGCTCCCCAGGGTAACTGAAAAGTAGAGTCACAGTAGAGCAGAATACCTGTGTAAAACTGTGTATCTGTGTGGAAACCAGTCACTCTTCAAACATATATACAAACAGCTTCTGTACATAGCTGGACAGTCTGATCCTACCTTTAACAGGCAAACCTTAGGAATTCAAGCCTAAGCCAACATGACCCATTTCTTTCTACCTAGGTTAGTCTTTCTGAGTTCAACCTCCAACCCACATGACAAAAGAGTGCTCTCCTGTCTAAACCGATGCACAGGCTTCTCTCCCCTTTGTCTCTCTTGTGCTACAACCCTCTAAATTCTACTGTGACATATATGGACAGTAATAAACATAGAAGTCACAAGTAGTTTTCTAAAATTCATTTAAAATCTGACCTATTAAGCACTTATTGTTCAGTATGGAGTATCTAAATAATTATTCACCATGTCTTACAACATCTGTCCAGTGTTTTCAATTCAAGTAGCTATGATGGGCTTGCTGGGAAAACTACTTCTAAAAAGGGGAGAAAAAGCATAAGGAAGGGAAAAATTGAAGAATCATTTATCAGCTGGTAACTAGAGCTCTGATACTGGAAGTGCTAGTTGCATAAGACCACTGGTCTACTTGATTCTGCTTATGCTATACCATTGGCCATCTTCCAACTATGCTTGGCACAATGAAGGCAGGTTTCTGGCAAAATCTATCACATTGATATTATAACCAAAATTTGGAGCCTGGGCAGTATTTTCCTTCATATTTCCTCCCACCCTGCTAGTGAAGTTTGTAAAAAAAAAAACAACCCAAATCAATCCCGACAACACCTGCTGCTCTCTCCAATATTTTATTCATTTTTACAGATTCAACTCATACCACCATGAGATGAACCCCAAATTGACATCTTCAGCCCTGACTTCTCCCCTGAGATATACCCTCATATCATTAACTATCAGGTGGACACTTCCACTGATGTGTTCTACCATCCCAAACTCAGTATATTTGAAACTAAATTCATAATCTTCTCACCAAAGCCTGCTCCCCTTCAAAACTTTCCTGACCACTACTAAATGGAAAAAAATATGCCTGTATGTATGTAAATGCCCAACAATTGAATCGACATTTATTAAATATATACAGAACAGTGCTGGCTACTAGAGAAACAAACACAATAATAAAACAGTTTTTATGTCCCTCCCATCTCCATCCTCAAGGAGCTTAAAATACAGTAACATTAGAAGATATACACAGATGAGAAAATGCAAAATAATATGATGGAGAGAGCATTAACAACTTGGGGGAGAAGGGCATGCATGCTGAAGGGAGAGTAAGGATGACTTCAGGAAAAAGTAAATCTTCCCTAAGCCTTGAAGGAAGATCAGGATTCTAAGAGGTGAGGGAGATTGTTTTTTATAGATATATGGAAACAGGAGATAAGACTTACATCTGGAGACAATAATCTAGTTTGCTCACAAAAGAAAATACATAGAGTAAGGTACTGGCCACTTAGGTAGATAAACTGGGAAATATAGGAGAAATGGTATGGAGGGAGAACTGAGGAGGTGAGGATGAGGAAAAGAGTAAAGGATGACTTTCAGGTAATGAATCTGGGTGCTTGACTAGGAGGATGGTAGTGTCACTAACAAAAACAGGCCAATTTACATAGAAGTAGATCTCCATTTAAAAAATAGAAATGCATAGAAAAAGGAAAATCAAATATTAATAAGTTATTATAGACATTTTATGTGATAAAATTCATATATTTGAATATAAATAGTTGCAAAGCAAAATTCTGTTTGGGGTGTCACTGCTGACTCTCAATCACTCTTCCATATTCAATCAATCATTAAATCTTGTTGATTTTTTTCCCTTGATGTTTCTCATATCTGTGTCATTTCATATCTATACTACTACAACAGGCTCTCTTTCTTAAATCCTTCCCCATCTAATGCAGAATTCTATTTTGGTCACTCAGCAGTAGAGCTTCACAAGCCCATAAATTCTTAGGCATGCTCCAGTGTAGAAGAGCTTTGTAGCTGCTCCAAACAAAACTCTGATCTCAAATACGCTACATTTTAATTATCGGGTAGAACACTCTACACATCAAAAAGGTGAAGACATATAGTTCTGCAGCAATCTTTGGAAACAAGTGTAATGCTGAGTGAAGGATACTAGCTGTGAATTCCAAAAAACCTGAGTTTAAGCATCAGTTTTGACAGTTATTAGCTAGGTGACCTCGGGGAGATGCAGACTGCTGTCATGCTTTGCTTTCCCTAGTGCCCTCAAGAGATAAAGAAATGGCACTGAATTATCTCCAGAACTCAGTATATTTCTCTGAAAAACAGAGATATTAATACCTGCATGAGCTTCCTCAATTTCTTCTATAAAACAGGGATTATAACATTCATAAGATCTTCTCCAATGACCTGTTTGCTGTGAGGTAAACACTTCATCAACTTGAAAGTACTATGTAAAAGTGATTTTGATATATTATTATTACAGGCACTATCAGTCTCAACTAATACAATTCCCTGCTGACAATACTGATCTCCACTCAGTTACTAGGGGCTACAGAAGTTTTTTGTTCTTTAGAATGAAGAAAAAAATATACATATGCTTTGAAATGTAGGCATTATCCAATGCTATTTTGCAATGGTTCCTCATCATGTTTTGTAATGGTTCATTTTTTAAACTGAGAATTACATATGGACTTTAGGAAAACCTACAAAGCTTAATTTGTAATTAATCAAATTTTCAAAAAAACTTTAACATATAGACAGCCATACGAGCCTATCAATTATACCCTTCTTCTATGCCCTTTTTGTCCATTTGCATCTTATATTTGTGTACATGTTCCTTTTATAACAGATCCAAAGAGCATCCTGGATTTGTAGTTTGAGGTCCTATTATTTCTTTACATTGCTTGCATTTGTTTCCTTGCTGTATTAGCGTCCATGAAAAGTCAACTCCAGCACTCCATTACAGAATGAAATTCACTATGGGCCAGGCTGGCAGAGTTGAGTCTCTGACACATTCTACACCAAACTGGAAAACAGTTTGGAATACTGGTCCTGCATTTTGTACTAGCCTAGTTAAATTAGAAAGGGCTCATCACCAGAATATCAATCACCAAATGATGAACTGTTTTAGTTGAATAAACTCAGTAAAACTATCTCAGGCATAAGCAGATGGCAGCTGCCATTAGTTGTGGGAATAGCCACACTATTGACATGGTTCGTGGGCTCATATGAGAGAGAAATTGAGTGTGTTGGAAGGGCAGTGGAGATAAGAAAGAAAAAAAAGGTCTGTTTGGAAATGAGCGTATTGAAGGTTAAGACAGTCATTGTTCTGTTTAAGGGAGGACAGAACAGGAGTGGAACAGGAGCAGAGCAGCTGGTGGTTTTTCAGAGAAGATAAGAAGATACCAGTAACAGCAGTAAAGCAAAAAAAGAAAGTGGGAGAACAAAGCAAGGTAATCACCATAGTAATAACAGAACAAAATCATTAGCAAGATAACAAACCTGAGCAAGGATGAAAAAGAGAAGCCATGTGAAGATCAAAGTTTGCCAAGATGACAGCTTGCATTTTCCACCAGTCCTTCTACACTTTTCCTACCCAGGCACTGCGCTGCTCTCCCCAGTCCCAATGCCTACCCTGCTTAAAGTCGAGCAGCTGTTTGGAACTTAGGGATCTGACTGGCAGGTGGTAGAATGGAGCTCTGCAGTAACATCTCCCCATCAGGCAGCCCTTCTGCTCTCATCTAATGTGTCTGTAGCATCCACGACCTCATCCAAAGGCTGTGTGAATGCAAAGTTGTATAAGCCACCAAATATGAGGAAATCTGGGTGATCATGGCCAATAGCTTGAGAGGACAAAATGCAAATTAACAGATAAAATTTTGTCAGCTTAGCCATTTTCTGAAACAACAAGGAAATTGTAACTATTTCCTTCATAACAACCATAATCAAAAAGCTGAAACAAAGCGGAAGATCATGCAAATACGTGGATCACTCAGGCAAAAAAACCCAAAAAACCCAACACTCTATTTTTCTTTAGAATGAAAAAAATTCACAACACTTGCACAGCCTTTTAATTCTACTTTGGCTAAGCTGATCTAATCTATGAATTAAATAGGAAGAAATCATCTTTCTCTATCTTATAGATTTTTTTAGCTGAGAAAACAGACGGGGTTACCTCACACAGGTTTCAAATGGAAACAATCCAATTGCTGCTTAAATTCCCAATGTACAATCTTCAGCTAGAAGTAAGTAACACTGCTTCTTTTGATAAAAAAGTTTAGTCTTTTAATTGGAGAGAAAGAGCCTAATCTGGGAAGATTAAGAAACAAGTTCAGGAAAAGGCATCAGAACTAATAAGGTAAATATTTTAAATACTTTAAAGTACTTTCTTAAATGAAGATATAATACAGAAAACAAATATCATTTGTAACTAACTGAAACAAATCCTCCCCTAGCCAAAGGGAAATGTTTGGAATTAAGGGACAAATTAATCACTATTTAGATAAAAGGTTACCTTAAAAATGTAAAAACATGAAATTATTCATATTTTCTTCAAAATAAGTACTAAATTCAATTCATTAATGATATTCTTTCAAAGTTTCTTGATCTTCCATCATACTATATGACCAATATAACACAGACATTCAACATACCATGACTTTCTATTGACCCAGTGACCAATCAGAATTTAAGCAAAACAAGTTCAGAAGGGAACTTATTAATATTCATTATTTTCTTGATGCTATGGTGAAAAAGAAAGAGGTATCAAGTTGCTTCTGAGAATATTTCTTCAAGAACTTTTAAAGGCACTTTAACCATCTGGAACAGATCTGAAAAATTTCCATGAAAAAGCTGTAGATTTGAAAACCTAATTTAATTTCCCACATATTTTAATAAAAGGCAAGAGCAAACTTATATTTTTAGAGATGTTCACCACCATATATAACAAAAGGCTAGTGTGTACTAAATATGTTAGAGACCCACTGCCCTCCTCTGTGCCCTCATCTTTAACTATACAAATGTCAGAAAGCAAGCAGGTAAAGTCAAAATCTAAATCAACTGTTTCCAGACCACAAAAAACTGTTGTACACTAATTATTCATTACAAGATCTTCAAGTGAATTTAGCAGAAGCCAAATGTAAATCCCTGAGTTTTTAAAAGCCAAAGAAATTTCTACTTTGTTTCTTGTCTATAAAATGCAGAATTGTTCAAGTAAGTTATATAATGTTTTCATTTTTTCAACAAAAATTTACATCTGGGATGGATAAATCTGATGTCGTATACCATTTTTGATGAGAAGCATATGGGTAATGGTCATATCAATCTTATTTTGAAAGTTCTTGCATTTTAAAAAGTGAATTAGTACCTTTTACAATGTTAATTAACAAGAGGAAAGGGAGGTGGAGCCTCAGGTCTACCCAAATCACAATAAGAACCCCTGTTGCTTAACTTGTGAAATGTGCTCCTGTCATGTACAGGGTAAAAAGAAATTGAAAACAAAATATCTATGATTAATAGATTTTTTTAGGCCAAATTTAGCCAACTTATGAGTTGACTCCTTTCCATTTCATATCCACATGTGAAAAGATAAAGCATTTTTAAGTGGATAAAACTATGCTCACACATCTGGTATCAATAAAATTCACCCCAACATACTATTGGCTGGCATCCCAGCATTCACTATTTTCAGCCGCTGCTGTCTCTCTTCTGGGTCGCTCTATCCCCTTCCACCTCATAATATACCAGAATGCATGGCCCACCTTTCAGCCTTTGACTGAACTTACCCCTAAATTTGGAAATTTGCTTTCTATGAGGTGACACTGTGTCCTGGCTTCTGATGTGGCTGCTGCTACCACAACTACTGCACATGTGGCAAACTTTCCTGATCACTATGTGTTCTTTAATGAACAAGTGAAATGGCCTAGGTAACTTGCAGGCTTTGAAGAGACACCATCTATTCAAGATGGTTTGGTGACAACGGCTGAAGAACTCTGCACAGCTACCAAGTAAATATCCTCTATAAACAAACCTGGTTTATTTTTTTATCCTTCAAAAATATCCTAGGCAGGGAGAAATATGATCTTTGACTTACGTTACTTAGGGTAAAATTATTTCTCAAAAGATCAGAGAAACTCACAGAACCCTAGAGCTATAAGGCACCATACTTTGTTTCTTTGTCACTTACTTTGTCTTTCCTTACATAGATTAGGAAACTAGAGTCCAGGTCGGTGAAAGGATCTGTTCACAGTCATTCAGCTAGTTACTAGAAGAACCTGGACTTGAACCAGTTTATGGCTCTTTTTACTAAACTATACTGTCTATCTATATTTTAATAACAGGGGTTCATACAAGTACTGATACTATGACAAAAACAGTCCATGTTCACCTATCCTACCCATATCATTCATGATTCTATAGACCTAGCTTCAATTTTTGACTTTTCAAAGTAAAAATTCTTAATCTTGTTATACTATCTTCACATTCAGGTCAGTCATTCATTTGATTTTTCAAATTACCAACTATGGACCTTTTCCAGTTCCATTTTATCTGTGTTAACATGTGACTGCAACAATAGGAAGCTTTGGTATAGATGCAAAATTCTCATAGCTTTGTACAAGGGCAGAATAATGCTTCCTATTTTATTTCTAATCCCGTTCTTAATGCCCAGCCGTTTTAGCAACTGCTGTCCATAATACTGCCAAAATGCTCACAGCCATTCAAAAGCAAGTTTCAAAAGGCATGGAAAAGGCCAGGTTCCATTAGCAAATTAGGTAACTGCTTGTTGTGTGCTTTATTTTATAAGCAGATGTGTATTTATGCACCTAAAAGCCAAAATATTTCAGGAAATTTTTCTAAACTAGCTGTTCTAAGATTCAGATACATGTCAACTGACACTAAGGGACATCTCAAGATCAAAAGACTAGCTATACTATTCATTTAAACTAAGTAATTTATAGTAAAGGGCCCTATAACTTAATAACATAAAAGTTCAGGACAAAGACCTACAAAAGAAATCAACAGATTCCAGCTACAATGAAGGTGAGGAAGGAGAACCTGAAAATCTATCAAGTTCACATTAAGAAATTTTTTAAGGGGCAGCTACGTGGTACAGTGAATACAGCACCAGCCCTGTAGTCAAGGAGGACCTGAGCTCAAATCTGGCCTCAGGCACTTAACACTTACTAGCCATGTGACCTTGGGCAAGTCACTTAACTCCAACTGCCCCGCCTTCCCCCCTCCAAAATAAAAGCAAAAAAACCCCACCAAACCAGAAATGTTTTAATGGAAAACAATATTTCATTTATAATTTTAAATGTGAATACACAAATCAAGAGCAGAGAATAAGTACCAAATGACTGAACATTACTCATTTAGGAAATAAAGAAGAAAACTCATAGAAATTGAGGGATAATTTTAGCCACAAGTAAAGAGGAAATGGCAGGCAGGTGACTGAAGACAGGAAAAAAAATTAATTTAAATGAGCCATTAAATAACATTTCCAGGTAATTCAAGTCTTCTAAAAAGCTAACCATCCCCACTAAATAGAAGATGGATCTCAGAGAAAAGAGAGTGATGGCAGTGTGAAGGAGAACTATCTTGCAAAACAATTTTCTTTACATGTTTAAATGTATTATATACTTATATGCTAAATAAGAGAAATTAAAAGCACAGTCCTACCTAGTACATTGCCTGGAGGTACTTCCTGTAGATCCTCTAATTCCCTTCCCATCAGAAGGTAGAGGTTTTCCAAAGTACAACAAGCCAGATGAGGAACTGATGGAAGATCATCTGAAGGAGCCGAAAAGCCTAAAGGTACCTGGTCAAATAGAATGACTGATGGTGAATATACATTTTATAACCTAAGAATGAATCCATACGATGTGAAAACATACCCATTCTAATCCATTATACAACAAATTTATGCAAACATATTTTGTACAAAGAACCATGCTAGAAGCATTAAGTAATACAAAGAAGTCATTAAAAAAAGTCCCCAACCTTGAAGAGATTATAACATATTTGGGAAAACAAGATGCATTCACATAAAAAGATAACAATACGGTAACAGTAAATAGCTAACAATGACAGCAGAAGACAAGGAGTGGTACAAATAATGAGTTCTTCCACCAAAGGACCACTGTGGCCTGGTAGGGATGGGGATGGTAAAGGAAAGATCAACAAAGGGGATAGGAAAAGATCAAAAAGTATGACTAGGACTCGGATGGACAGAAGGAACAAGCTAAGTCTTATGGCGGGGAAAGGTCTGAGCAAAGTGACAGTGCAAACAATGAGCAAAGACCCACAGAGTATATCCCACGAAAAGCGAGTATGCCATTCTAGTCAGATTCTAGTCAGAGCAGAGGAAAAGGTTTTGGGTAATGAGACATAAGACTGGAAAGGAAAGTTGCGGTCCTTTTTCAGAGGACCTCAAGCCCAAGCTAAGAAGTCTAACGTCAACTTGAAGGTAGTAGGAACTACTGGAGGATTGTGAGCTGGGAAGTGACTTGATACAAGTTGTAAATAAAAGATGTCACATGAGGTCATGATGTTTGGGTTGATGTTGGGCCAACCTGGATGGCTAAAGCCAGAAAATCAAGAGAGATATTAGTCTAGAGGATTCTTGAAAATTGTAATAATAGCTATCATTTACACAGTACTTTAAAGGCTTGCAAAGCATTTGACAAATGTTACCTCATTTTATCCTCATAATCAGCCTGAGAGGTAGGTGCTGATATTATCCCCATCTTACAGATAAGAAAACTGAGGTAAAACATAGGTTAAGTGTCTTGATCAGGGTAACACAGTTAATAAGCATCTGAGGCAGCATTTGAACTCAGGTCTTCCTAACTCCAAGTCCAGAAAGTACTCTATCCCTAGCTGCCTAGGGAAGACAAATTCCCAAAAGTCTATTATATAGGTAAGTAATCTTCAGTCTATAAGAGGTATAAAGGAAGAATGCGCAAAAAGAAAAAAATAAGATAACTAAGTATAGAAAAACAGTATTTATCTCCCTATGCGGAGTCAACCCACAAGCATGGTACCCATTGCTTGGTTTATACCTCTCTCTCTTCCAGCTATTAGTTCCTTCCCCTTTGAGAGAAATTATTATTTCTTATTATATTAATAACCAATTATTAAATTAGGATTAAGGCTTTCTCTTTATTTCCTCATTCAGGAACCAGTCACTGTAAGTCAGTCTCTGAAGGACACTGATTGCTGATAGATAAGCTTGCCCAAATCCTCAGGGAACATTGCTCCCTGATTTTGGGCCAGACCCAATCCAACTAGGAAAACTTACTTCTGTTTAGAATGTAAATAGAACCTAATCTAGGTGAATTCTAGTCCCAAAGCATCAAGTCTATTTCCCTGCACCCCTCCTAGGGTAACCCATCTCAAGAAGGAGAAAACCAGAGTGGTTTGGGTAGAGATGGATTTCTTTGTCCAGATTGCTGGAGGTAGCTTAACTGTTCACCAATCAGGGCTGATTTTCACCTGTCAGGGACACCTTCTTTTCCAAAGGTAATTTGAGCATTCGGTTATCTCCATGATTTTGTCTTTGGTTATGGAGAGAAACCACTGACCATCAATTTATTAATTATCAACTAGTCTCATTAATAAACTGATTATTAATTACCCAGAAACTCTGATTCTTGGCTTTTTTATGGATCTCACCTTCCATCTACTAGGTATGTAATTTAGAGGTCCCTGGTTATCTACATGTTGTCTCTCCCATTAAAATGTGAGCTCACTGAGGGCAGGAATTATTCTTGCCTTCCTTTGAATCCTCAGCACACTGTCTGGCACAGAGTAAATGCTTAAAAATTGCTTGTTGATTTAACTTTTTTGTGAACATACACATATACAACATGCCCCTTTACATACACAGGTCAAACCAACAAAGCAACCTATACATACATGAATTGCTCCTATGGATGGGGGTTTGAAAAAGCTAAACACAGGATTAAGAATGTTATGAGTCTGAAAAGGTGAAATTAACTTAATTAAACATATATTATCAGATGCTTACTATGCGTTAACTAGTATGCTAGGTGTGGAGATACAAAGACAAAAATACAAACAATTCTCTTTGGAGGAAACACCAAATAAACACAAGGTAATTTATGGGAGTTAGAATGGAAGAAGGAAAGAACCACGGTAGGGACTAACAACCAAATGAATCAGAAAAGGTCTTGTAAAAATTGAGCTCCCTTGGAACTATGGGTTTCATAAGGCAGAGAATGAGGAATAAGAATATTACAAGCATGGGGGACAGTCTATACCAAGGGATGGAGAACAGAGTGGAGGTCCAATGGGGAGTAATGTACAATCAGCCTGGAATAGGGGTGGGGAACCTGCAGCCTCAGGCCACATATGACCTCAAGGCCGTAGGTTCCCTACCCCTGGTCTGCAAGGAACAGTTAGAGTAAAAACTGTAAAGAGTTTTAAAAGGCCAAAAAATGAATTTCTATTTGATCCTGGAAATAATAGGGAGTCCTTCTTGAGCAGGAGAATGAGAGTCAACCAACAAGATTTTATTAAGTGTTTACTATGTACTAGGCATTGTGCTTAGGCATGGGGTCAGATCTGTACTTTAGGATTATCACTGGGCTGGTAAGAGGAGGGGAATAGTTAATTTTACTTTTCTACTATGTGGGCCATACAAACTTCAATCACCCTTATCTGAATTTCCAAGAATTTCATTTAGTAGGTCAGGCAGACACTGAAGCTGCAACATTACCAAAGTAATAGGAAACTGCATACTAGGAACGATTTGAAGTGGCCATAATCTTTGTAACATGGGATCAAAATTTTTAAACAAACAAACAAAAATCCCTTAGTCATCTAGGCAAATTTCTACCTTTCAGATATCAATGTGAAAAAAGGTTTAAAAGAAGTACTTGACACTTATTAATAATGAGGAATTTGTAATTATATAATAAAATTTATACACAAACCAAACCACCAAAATAATCACAAATGGGTTTTCATAAATCTCATCACCCCACACTGAAAAATTCAAAAAGAGTAATCAGGCACATCTTTAAAGTGCTTCTTACTAAACCAAGGTATGTAAAAAACAAGAGTCCTCTAATTTATGTTATAATTTAAGAGGTAGATACATCAAACTAAAATGGATAAAATAAATATTAAAATAAAGTTAAAAAATATTAAAATATATTAAAATAAATATTAAAATAATAAAAAAAATAAAGTTAAGATTGTCAGGACCCATGTTAAGTTGCTACCTCCATCCTCCCACATTCCTTTACTTATACTGCCCCACAGACCCTGGGCTACCAAGTATCAGTTCTACTAACTTAAGAGGAAACTTATGAAATTGGGTGATCTAGAACCTCGGCTAGCATCAAGGTGATGTGATAGAGACTTGTGCTTCCTATTAGTATCTTCCATATTCCCTTCTGAGTGTGAGTCAGGGGTAAGGTATGCCCCTCCCTCACTGCTTGTCTAGCTAGTTTTCAAAAGTATAATTATCTTATGTTTTTCTTTATCTATGTTGTTCCCAGATCCCACAGTGTTCATCTGCTGATAGAGCCCTATCTACCTCAACTTCCATGCTATGTGACCACTGTCAGTTTTATCACCCCGGCCTCACAAAACCTGCTTTGGGTTGTCTTAGTTCCAGTAAACCAAAGTGTTTTTCCATACTTTGTCACATCTCACAGTCTCAGAGTAAGAATGGGTTTCGCTATTAATTTGCTCAGAAGGTGGTTTCCCTCTATTCTTCTTCTAAAGTGCAATTGACTTCATTCTTTAAAAAATCTATTGCTCAGCATAAAAGAGTATAAGATTTAAATGAAAAATTGCAGTTGCCTAACACATGTGACTTTTTGTTCTAATAGATCTAACAAGGAGAGAAAAGCAACGCGTACAAAATCTGAGTGAAAGTTACAGAAGAAATTTGGTATTGGTTTGGAGTGGAAGCCAGTGTATCCTGGGCTCACTCTCTGTTGATGGTACCCATTTTCAAATTCAAGGTTAACTTTTTAAAAACAGTAAGGATCTCAACTTTTAGCAGGCTCAAAATCAATTTGAGACATTTAGAAAGAAGGACCACATAACAGGATAAAAGTTTAGCCCCAATTCTTACCCTTTGCAAAAATTCAACAGGATCATATTTGGGGCCTAAGACAAAAATTTTCTGTCCTCTTCGAACCACACCACTAAACACCCGAGCAAAAGCAATGAATGAATCTTTGTTCTCTGCTTCCTCCATCACAGGTTTTAAGGTGATACTCTCAACTGGACTGGTCAGCTGCTCATCATCTAAGTAAGGAAAAAATAGATATAAAATATTATTTTTATTATAAAGGAATGGCAGGGGAAGAGCAAAAGGAAACAGTAATTCTACACATTTTAATCAATCATCAGGTAAGAAATGTTAAGGAAAAGAAGAAGAAAATTTAGGAAAAAAGCAGTGGAATGGAGAGGGCCTAACAAAAATATGAGAGACAGAGGATGATCTAAGTTTGGATAGGGCTAGAAGTCCCACACCACATCAAGCAGGAGCACATGCTTCTAAAATGATGCAACAAACCCCATCTTCACATGTGCAGTGAGGCTAGTGTTGACAGCCTATTAGCAACACCCCAAAAGTCAAAATTGTGCATTTCACATTTTAAATAACTTCTGTGGACATACATAAATGGAGAGTCAGGGCAGTTCATGGCAAGATCAACGAACTTGGGAGTCCTGTCTCCACCACTCATACTCATCACGTGACTTTAAGCAAGTCATCTGCCTCAGTTTCCTCAATTCTAAGATGATGACAATATCACACAGGATTGTCAGGATCGAATGACATAGTATATATAAGACTTCTTTAGAACTGTGAAATGCTCTGTATTGCAATATTTTAAGGACCTGTGTTCTCACTACTGAGGACATTTCTTTCCTCCATGGAAGGACTGCAAGCCCTCTGTGCCTCAGGAGATATTCTTTCTGAACTGTTATGGCTGTAAAAATGCACCAGGCTATCAGCCTTCTGAACTTAGTGCAACTGATACATGGCCTGCCAGAAATAAAAGTCCCTCATTAGAAGAGTACTTGAAACCATTCTCACTGGACACAATATGCCAAATCTTATGCCCCGTTCATAGGCCCTTCAGGAGCCCAGGGCCACCTCCATGACCAAGATGAGGCATTAGAATACGTCTTTAGTAGAGGTTAGCTGTAATGGCTGCTTTATTTCCAAAAACGGCTTTTCAAATTATGGGAGAAAAAATGGTTAACCCCACAAATCCTCTTAAACATAGAGTAATACAACAAAAACAATAATACTTTTTGTCTCTTCTTTCTTTGGAGAGATTTCAGATGCATTTCCAACAAAGGCTGGTTCCAATGGCATTTGTCCCTGAGCAGCAGCCAGCTTTTCAGCATGCCTTCTTCTTGCAAACTCCCGCCTTTGAGCAATTTCTTCTGAAGTTAGAGGCCTGCATAACATTACAAAATTGTCAACATTTGGAAACAACATGAGAGTTCTAATAAATTCAGTCAAAGATATAACAACTGTTACTGTAGTATGGGAGGTAGGGCTAAATCCCAGTCCTTTACCAGCAAGTTTATTTCTCTAAAGATGCCACCCCAGGAGAAGTTGAAGGACATAGACTTCTCAAGCCATCTCAAAGCTTTTTATAAGGACTTTTTGTCCCTACTTTGGAATTTAATGTGGTAGCTACCAGACTCATGTGTTCCTGGATTCAACCTACAATGGTGTTTTCTGTGGCTCCTGATGCCACTTAAGGATTAGACAAGGTAAGTAAGTTGCTTAGGGCCCAAGAAGAACCTTTACAGAGGACTAAGAAACTTCTGGAGGATTCAGGATTCCATAATAGCTCCCAAGGAGGCACTGTGATTTGCTACAAAGAACCTTAGATTTGGAATAAGGAGTCTTGGGTTAGAATCTTGATGGATTTGACAGCAGACACTTCTATGAATTTGAACAAGCCAAAATCAGCTATAAAATGGGGATAATAATAGTTATACAACCTACCTATCTTGCATGTCTGTTAAAACAAAAGTAGTTTAAGGACAGGTCAGGACAAGATTAGGGGTCACAGAATTCAAAGGGTGAACTGAAATTATCAACATATGCTAACCCAATTCAATTAAAAAATATTTGAGTGCCTAATATGTACACGTCTCTGTGCAAAGAGAATAAAAGGGAAAATAAAACATGGCACCTCGCAGAGCTTAAAATTTAGGAAGAGACATCAGACAAGTACACAAATAACTATAATGCGAAAGGAAATGCGAAAGTATGGTAAGGGAGGTACAAAGGGATTCTCTTCCCCTATCTTGAAAAAATCCTTACTTGATCCTTCCCTGCTAACTATCATCCTGTTTCTCTTCTGCCCTTTGTAGCTAAATTCCTCAAAAAGCCTGTCTACAATAGGTGCCTCCGCTTTTTCTCCTCTTATTCTCTTCTTAACCCCTTACAATCTGGCTTCCAACCTTATCGTTTCACTGAAACCGCTTTTTCCAAAGTTACTAATGATTTCTTAGTGGTCAGGTCCAATGGTCTTTTCTCAATCCTTACTCTCCTTGACCTCTGTACAGCCTTTGATATTGCTGATGACTCCCCCCTCATGAATACTCTTCTCTCTCTATGTTTCAGGACACCAGTCTCCTCCATCTTTCCTCCGATCTATGTGACTGCTCCTTCTTTCTCTCCTTTGCTATATCCTCCTCCAGATCATGCCCTCTAAGCATAGCTGTCCCTCTAGACCTTCTTTTCTTCTCCCTTTATACAACTTCACTTGGTGATCTCATCAGCTCCCAGGAATTTAATTGCCATTTCTTTGCTGATTCTCAACTCTGCCTCCATCTCTCTGCTGACTTCCAATCCTGCATCTCTGAATGCCTTTCAGACATCCTGAACTGGATGTCTAATAGAAACTTTAGATTTAGCATGTTCAAAACAAAACTCATTATCTTTCTCCCTAAATCTCCACACACATAGACCTTTTCTGTTACTACAGAGAGCAGCACCATCCTCTCAATCCCTCAGGCTCACATTCCAGGAGTCATTCCAGATGCCTTGCAATCTCTCATCTCCCATATTCAAGTTGTTGCCAAGGCCTGCTAATTTCACCCTTACAACATTTCTCAAATATGCCCCATTCTCTCCTCTGACACTGTCACCACTCTAGTACAAGCCTTCATTACCTCATGCCTCAATTACTGCAATAGCCTGCTTTTTTGGGGGGGGGGGAGGGTATCCCTGCCTACCTCAGTTTCTCCCCACTTTAATCTATCCTTCATTCATCCACAAAAGAGATTCTCCTAAAATGCAAGACTGATCATGTTACCCCCCCACACACTCCAATAAACCCCAGTGACTTCCTATTGCTGCCAGGAGCAAATACAAAATGCTCTGTTTGCATTCAGAGCCCTTCATAGCCTAGCCCCCTCCTACCTTTCTAGTCTTCTTACCCACCTTACTCCTTGCTGTATACCCTTCTACACAATGACAATGGCCTCCTGGCTACTTCACAAATAAGACCCTCCATCGCTCAGCTCCACACATTTTCTCTGCCTCTCCCTCCTCTCCTGCAAGAACTGACCTCCCTGGCTTCAAGGTCCAACCAAAACCCCACCTTCTACAGGAAGTCTTCCCCGACTTTCTATAGCAGCAACCATATTGGGATACCCAGGATGGCTGTTAGCACAGGTTTCTGGATCTGCTTTACTAGGAAAGATAGCTGTTTAAGAGGTCAACAATCTTTTTTTAAAATTACATTACAGTTCAGGGGAAAAGTCAGTACCCTGAATTTCAGAGAAAATTAAAAAAGAGAAAATACAAAGGAAAATACAATCAGAGAAATAAAGAAAAACAGAGAGGGCTCTGACTGCCTGAATCAAAGCAATATTGCTATACACTTTACATACATCCCTGGATCAAGAGAGCCTTTACATCTGAATAGTTGGGGAGGGAGCTCTGAACATACTGAATTCTGAACTCAGAATCTCGATCAGGTAATTAATCACAAGATAGTTCTCATAAGCAGGCCCTCAAGTCAAAATATCAACTCAGAGTATATGTATATACTTCTCAGAGCCAGAAGGCATTACAAAAAAAAGATCTAAGGTCTAATAACCTATGAGTCCAAGTGGCAGAAAAGATACTAGAACATGTAGGAAAAGAAAAGATGTTGGCCCAATCATGTAGGGAGAGATAATAGATGGGTATCTCAACTGTGCTCTGCTATCTGTGAAATATAAAAAAAACAAAAGAAGGTCTTTAGCAATGAACAGATTCCTTATAGAGGATTTAAAGAAGAACATGAACAAGAACCACAAAAGGTTGGGAAACTCTGAATGGGTGGTAACTAACACCAAGAGAGAAGTTTCCATTCTACTGAGGTCATGAATCCATCAATATACAGCAATATGGGATAAGACAGAACAAAGCAGAAGGGATGGGAAAAATCAATTAGTATTTGTTAGGCATTTAAAAGACATTTATTATGAGGCATACAAAATAATTTTCAGACATAGTTCCTGCTTTTACAATCTATCTAGGGACAGGTAAATCTTATATGAAATTACACAGTAAATGTTTAAGTCAACACCTCTGTTCAGGTATCAGTTGGACTAGGAAGCCTCTAAGCTCCTTCTCATCTCATATTCTACGGCTGATAGGTACATAATCAAGCACAAACTGGTGTGACACAGACAACAGGTTGAGGTAAGAATTCAGAAAGGTTTTATCAAACCGGCTAAAAGATACAAAAGAAGCGAGTAATAAATAAAAGGAATCACTGGATTTAGACAATAGATATTATCTCATTTTTACAGATGGAAACCCAAGACCAAGAGGGATGAAGCAATCTGTCCAAAACTACCCAGGTAATAAGCATCCAGGCCAGGATTTATTTGAACCCCTGTACTCTGACTTCAAATCTAGGGCTCCTTCCATTATACTTTGATATCTGAGTAAAGTAAGATGGAGTTGAAGGACCATACACATGGTAAGGAGAGGAAATAACTAATGAACAGTTCAACTGATACAAATGGGAAGGTTAGCACTGATACAAATGGAAAAGAATTTGTTCCTATGCTAAAGAAAGATGATGCTGGAGGTCTGAAGGCTCTCGAGTAGGGTATATACAAGACATACAAGATGATAAGATTGGGTAGTGTTCATTCTGATACAGGTTTGTTAGGGGGTTTTGGTGTGGGCAAGCAGGGAACAAAAATTTCAGCCAAGAGAAAATGAGACAGCCATATTATATAAGAGCATATCATTTTTGTTTTGTTTAGGTCATAGGTCATAGACATGACACCTGGGAAGATAGATTAGTTTATACTGAAGCACTTTACCAAAGAGAAAAGGGCATTCTTAAGACAGAATACTGTCCCTTCTCCTAAACTTACTTAAGACCTGCAACAGAAAAAGGTCTCATGACTCTAGAAATCCTAACCTGAAGACTTTTCTTCTTTGGTTGCAACGCCAAACACCCTCAACTTCTCTGCCATTGCCAAGAGTAAACCACACATTTCCCCAGGGTAGTTTCCTCTCTGTTCTCCCATTGGTGAGGCTGTTAGACAACTTGATAGCAAGAAAAATTAGTTATTTTGGAAAAAGTTTCCCAAATTATCCAGGAAACTAGAGAATGTTCAAAAACACCACCAGGCTCTATAAGACACTTAGGGCACATATTATGTTAAGCCCAACCTCAACAGAAACATAGTGAATATACTACACCAAACTTTACTTTTATAGGAACAGCAAGGATTCATTTACCCCTTGTTTGCCCTCCTGTGTATGACTTCTACACAGCAACAAACTATAGCTTTAGAAAACTATAAAACACAGCAATTTGACTAAAGACAACATATTTAAACATGTGAAAAAAAATAACAATTAACATATAATATACTACTGTACTCTTTTGAGACAAATTAAAATTTTACCCAATCTGGGGTTATCTGGAGGCTTGAATATTTAAAAGATTGAAATATACAACCTTCTTACCCTCTACCAGAGAAGAACCTAAAAGCTGAAACTTTGGTAATCTTTCTAAATTATGCATTGCGGGAAGATAACCACTTATTGCCTACTTCCAAAGTTCTGGTGTACATATGACAAAAAAGAATAATAAATATTCTATCATCCAAAAAAAAAAAAATCACTTAAATCACGCTGAGGTTTTCACCAATATTTTAAATACGATCATCCTAGTATTTTTTTTATTTTCACAAAACTGTGCTAGAAGAATTTTTCCTTTGATAGTAACAAAAAAATGTATTCAAACTTGGAAAAAATTAAAATGTGAGCCATTCCAAAGTGGTCAGCAACTTTATAAATGTGTTATAAGTTGGTTAAGTGGAATCCAAAACACATTTTGCCACAGGAACAATATTATACATGGTAACTTGGTTCTCAAATATGCGCACAAAAGTTTACTTGGCCTAGCAGTCATCTGAATTGTAGATTTATATTAATAGTAGAGAGTGTAAACATCATGCATAACAATCCTTCTGTGGGAAGAATTCAAGTCACCAAGAATTTAAGAGTCCTAGCACACAAGAGGTACTTAATACATGTTTACTGATTGATTGATTACTATAACAAAAGTGCTGCTGTAAATATTTTAGCATATATGGAAACTTTCTTCTTATCAATTGCTTCCTTGGAGTGTAAGCCCAGTAATAGAATTTCTAGGTCAAAAGGCACGGCCCTCCTATGTATTAAGTTCACATTTTATGATTCTTTGCATAATTCCATAGAGTTTTCAAAAATGGTTGTGCCATTTCAAAGCTCCACAAACAACGGGCCTATTATCCCACAACCCTCCAGCACTGACTGATGAAATTTTTTGTTATCTTTGCCAGTTTGCAGAGTAAGAGGTGAAACCTCAGGGTTGTCTGGATTTGCATTTTTCTTATTATTAGTGATTTTGGAATATTCTTGTATGTGGCTGTGAATACTTTTGTAATTCTTCTTTGGAGAACTGTTTGTTCATATCCTTTGATCATTTCTTCACTGGTGATTGGCTATTAGTCATATACATATTTGTTAATTATTTCTATATCTTAGATACCAAACCCTTTAGAAGGTTCTAAATAAATGAATGCTGAATGGGTATAAATGACATAACTGAATTTTCTTGCTAGCTGTTTTTTAAAACACTAAGCTGACCAATTATTTTGGAGACATGTAAACAAAGAGTAAACATATGTAGTAGGCACGCTAATCTCCATAAATTATTGTGTGTGAGCATCTGAACTTCTGTCGGAAAAACAATACTGTTTAAAGGGGCAAAAGAGTGGAAAGAGTATGAGAACTGTAATACCTAGCCTCCCCTGCACTTGTACTACCACTAACTAACCAGTTAGCTACGTTGCTTTGGGCAAATTTCAATGTAATCCAATAAACTTGATTAAATGCCCACTACGTGCCAGTTATATTAAACTATATTTGTTTCCATCCTGCTTTAATTGTATAAATCATAGAAAGTCAGAGCTGGAAATTAGCTTTAAGTTGTTAGTCTAACCTCCTCATTTTAGAGATGAGGAAACTGAGGCTCAGAAAGTAGACAAGTCAGATTTTAAACTAAGGTCTCCTCTAATTATACAATGTTAGACTACCTCCTCCATTCATATATTGGTTTATTATGATAAATATGTAAAGAAATTTATTTCCGTAATAAGTCTTGGTTGTCTTTCTGGAAGCAAAGCAGGTCTTTGAGACTGACACCTTTAGGTTTCCTAGATACAAAGCTTATCAAAAGTGCCTATTGTTTGGTAATAAACCTTGACAGGATACAAAGTGCAGAAAGGAAAGGGAGCCTTCAAGTATAGTTAGTATATATCACAGAAATATAGTGAGATGCAGAAGGAGCAAAATCAGAGAAAAACCATTTCTTGACTGTGACTTAAGAATCACTGAACTAAGATATTACTAGTTTCTCCCCATTTTAACTAAGAAAAACATGGGAGGGCAATCACTTTGGAGGAAAAAAGGGTTCAGCTCTTGTGTAAATAGTCACAACTAAGCCAGGTAGGCCTAACTACCACTATTAAGGTGAGATAAGCCCTCAACCCATATAACAGCTCCAGAAGTGAACCAGCAGACAGCTGAACTTGAAGCGATGTTAGATGTTGTTTTACTGCCTTTTCAAAGAAAACTGTAAGTATAAACTACAAGAATACTAGTCTTTAAGTATATAATAAAAATTAGGGATAGTAGGGGCAGTATAACTTAAGGGGTAACAAATGTATATGTACTTTTGCATCTTTTGTATTTTTTCTCCAAAGGGAAATTTCTTTCAAAACTCAACTAAACACATAAATAGTTATAACTTGATGTCAAAGGGTAGCTTTACTAAAGATCAGCTATATTTAGGATAGCTATTAGGCCTGGAAAAGAAGGGTAACTCTTCCTCTGAAAAAGGAGGAAATTACCAAAGGATGGGTTAAGCGAGAGGCATTTTCAGGTTTAATCTAAGGTAGAATTGAGCCTTGACCTTCTCATTAAAGATTATCACCTGAGAAGAGGAAAGATACAGTAGCACTGAGGAGCCTAAGGGAATTTATAGAAGATCTGCCACCATTTTGAGAAATGTGGTAAAAATGTTAAAAAGGACTGCCAAATAACAAAAACTGGTAGGATAAATATGTAGGGGGTTAAACTACACAGTTCTTTAGCTTTCTCCAACAACTATCTTTGACCAAAGAGTATGGGAGAGGAGAAAGTAGAGAGTGGGATGATGTGGCAGTTGGAATAGAAGGTCAGTGGGGAAAGTTAGTCTAGAATTTTAATATGGGGAGCAATGAAGTATCTGACCTACATGTAGTTCATGTTGTGGAGGAAAATCAGCTGTAGCCAAAAGTTAAACAACAAACTGGGTGAAGTGTGACTAGGTAATTGGTAAGAAGTCTGGTAGATGAGGGAGAGAACCAAATTCATGAGCTTAGCAACAGATCAATTCAACATGATGCTAATTCAACAATGGTTATCCTCCTCATCATCATGCTAAATTCAACTAAGATACTATAATGCCTATTCATCGTTGTTATGAAACAGAGATGTTAGAAGAGTCAAAGACAAGGAACTACAAGATGAGGGTATTAATGGATATTCAACATAAATGGTGAAATCTCTGAAGACAGTAATAAAGTGGCACAAAGGAAATTCATGATAAAATAATCAAAGAACATTAAATTGGGGCGGAGCCAAGATGGCAGCATAGCAGCAGCAACATATCGCAGCTCTCACACAGCCACCCCCAAAATACCCATAAAATAGGACTCTAAACCAATCCTAGAACTCCAAAACGCACACAAAGATACTTCCCACTAAAGTCAGCTCGGCT